>VMBQ01003359.1:6160-60827 GCA_007657795.1 Dreissena rostriformis
CAGAAATCGTACCCACTGCTCCAGTCACCTTCATGATTGTCGGTAGCGGAACACAGCGAGCAAAGCCGAAGCTTGCGTCATCCGACGGATATTCGTATGTGGTAAAGAGAGAACTCAAATCTGGTGACGTAGTTTGGCGATGTAGTGTGCGCGGGAAGTCCATGGCATGCACAGCGTTGGTTAAACAGTCCGGCAACGTCTTCACTCCTATGTCAATTGAGCACATCCATCCATCCAAGCCAGGTCTTGCAAGTTCTATTCAGCAGAAGACAGAGGTAAATGCAAATAATACGTATATTTAAATTAAGTTTGAACAGAGTAAGAATAAGTCAATAAAGAAATACATGCAAATGAATATAAATAAGTAGAAATTGTTTATTTTATCATGTTTTATACATACAGATATGCATACGAATAAGCTTTTCCCATGTTCACATATTAAAATCGTTAAGAATATATTTGCAGATATTTAAAATGATTTTTACTTTACTTGCAGTTGAAAAAATGCGCTGTTGCCGATGTCTTTGAAACAACAACGAATGTAATTAGGCACGTCAACCAGCAACTGCCACCAGCCTGAAGCTGCGCGATGTTCACAGGCGGCTTTGAGCATGCTGTGTAGTCGCGCAAGAAAGGGCCTTAGACCGCAAGATCCGACTTCACTTGAATTTGACGTAAGTGTTATGCCTTATTGGGATCTTTAGAATTGTTAAAACACGAATATGAAGGTTGATATAGGAAAATATATACGAAAAAGCTTTTCTCTGTCGGCATGACGCGTAAAAATTTTCTAGCTAGATTTCATGAAATGTTACGCCACCATCGTCTTTGTTCTTAAATAATTTGTGTGTTTTTTTTCAGCATATTGTGATACAAATTCATATTCATAATTGGGATCGTTAAAATTCGCCAAAGTAATTGTGGATTGTTATTTACTGATATAGTATCATAAACATGTATTATTATACCATTTATTGTCTTTTAATAGATCGATGAAGAATACCTACAAAGAGCACTTGGCGAAAATTTCTACAGGGAGACGATATCGGTAAAGGAGAGACGGCACATCCTGTTCGCCACTGATGATCAACTAACCTTACTGTCCCGTGCGAAGACATGGTACCTGGATGGTACATTCAAAGTGGTCCGGGCACCGTTCAAACAGATGTTATCTGTCCACGCCT
Organism: Dreissena rostriformis; assembly: GCA_007657795.1. Taxonomy (NCBI): domain Eukaryota; kingdom Metazoa; phylum Mollusca; class Bivalvia; order Myida; family Dreissenidae; genus Dreissena; species Dreissena rostriformis. Next base: position 7,345 of record VMBQ01003359.1, read on the forward strand.
TCATCAGAGCTGGCGACTGTATGAAGCAAGTTCCGCTGTGCTTCGTCCTGATGTCAGGGAAAAAGCGAAAAGATTACAAAAAGGTATGTAAATGACCAGCAATACTTTTATAATAAACATGTCCGGTGTATAACTTAAGCGCCTTTTTTCCATTTCTACTACTTTGGTTTTCAGGTGTTATCCGCTATCCTACATATTCTCTTATAATAAACATGGCCAGTGTATTACTTAAGTGCCTTTTTTCATCTCTACTGCTTTGGTTTACAGGTGTTATCCGCTATCCTACATATTGTCTTATAATAAACATGGCCAGTGTATTACTTAAGTGCCTTTTTTCATCTCTACTGCTTTGGTTTACAGGTGTTATCCGCTATCCTACATATTCTCTTATAATAAACATGGCCAGTGTATTACTTAAGTGCCTTTTTTCATCTCTACTGCTTTGGTTTACAGGTGTTATCCGCTATCCTACATATTGTCTTATAATAAACATGGCCAGTGTATTACTTAAGTGCCTTTTTTCATCTCTACTGCTTTGGTTTACAGGTGTTATCCGCTATCCTACATATTGTCTTATAATAAACATGTCCGGTGTATTACTTAAGTGCCTTTTTTCATCTCTACTACTTTGGTTTTCAGGTGTTATCCGCTATCCTACAACATCTGCCGTCAACCGAGGTTAAGTCGTTTGTGGTGGATTACGAGGCTGGACTGTGGCAGGCCATAAGAGCCGTGTTTCCCCAACCTGATATCCACGGTTGCGCTTTTCACTTTGGACAGGCCCTCTATCGGAAGGTTCAAGAATTCGGATTGCAGGTATATTGTATATAATGTATTTATAATTCCATGTATTTATTTCCATGTATTTATGAAATGAGTCGCGTTTTTCTGAAATGAACAGTGTAATTAGTATGCGTATTGTCACATATATCATATATACTGTATGTATATATATAATGTATAATAATTTATATATTTTCAGACTGCATACAACGAGCGCTGTAACGTGTATGCTCTCCTCAGAAAGACATTTGCACTGCCGCTACTACCCGTGGAGGACATTCGACCTGCTTTCGACACATTACGGACGAAATCGGACACTGACGCGACGGACAGATACTTCGACTACCTAGAACGGACGTGGATGACCAACCCACTGTGGCCTATTGATAGTTGGTGCGTATTCGGTCGGTCGATACGCACCAACAACGACTGCGAGGGCTGGGCATCATCGCCTGAACCGTCGTGCGAAGAAAGGGAATCTGCCCTTTTACTTGTTGGTTCAACTGTTGTGTGAAGAAGCGAAGCTGCTGAATACACAGGTGCGGCTAGTGAGAGAGGGAAAGTTGAGGAGACATCAGACTAAACAGACACTTCAAGTTCAGGGGAAGCTCTGGGGAGTGTGGAAAGGATACAACGAGCGTTCCATCTCCACCAGCCAGCTGCTGGACTTGTGTTCAGCCATGTACGGACCTGTGTAAATAGTTGTTGTTGCTGTTGTTGTTGTTGTTGTTTGTGTAAATAGTGTTTAAATTTGTTATGAATAAAACGTTTGAATAAAATAATTTTCATAAATTCAATGTTGATAATATTAAGATATAATTATATTGATTACTGATGTATTACTGTCTTTTTGTAAACTTTTCTTATTAATTCAATGTATTGATATTATTATACACACTGCGTAACTTTCTATTTTTATAAGTTGTTGTTGTTGTATATAAGTACATAAGTATCTAATAAACCATCAACACAAAAAAAGTTTTTCTTATATATTTCTCTTTCTATTCATCTGTACTGTTTACATTTAAAATAGATGCTAAAAATGTAACAATAAAAATGATGGGGCGAGTCGTTATATATTATATACGCAAAAACATAGTTATGTTACTGTGGTAACGCATAATATTAATTGCAAGAGTTGATAAAATTCCAGGTGTAGAAATCTTTCAAGAACATATCATGCAGGATGCGATACAGTATTCCAGTTTCTGTTGACACTGTGATGTTCCTGAAAAAGGTGAAAGTTAAAGTAAAGCATTTTAACAAATTTCATCATCAAACTTCTAATTTTCAAAATCTTAAGATATTATTTCAATACCCCACCAGTTTTTACCGACTTAAAACACAATAAAATCGAAGTACATCATAATCCTACCATATAAGTTATGATGGGGCGAGTCGTTATCTATGTGGGGCGAGTCGTTATACATGTGGGGCGAGTCGTTATAAAAGTGGGGCGAGTCGTTATAAAAAATGGGGCGAGTCGTTATGGGGCGAGTCGTTAAGGGGGCGAGTCGTTAGTAATTCCTTTTAATAATCCCATTTTGTACTAAAATCTTAATTGTTAATTGTTAATGTTGTTTGTTCATATGGTTATGTATCGTTGAATCATTTTGCCTTTTCAGTGTGTGTTTTATGACCCCATTGGAAATAAGCTTTCAGCTTAATGGGTTGTCCATAGGTCCTTAGCATTCATGCTCATATGAACCTACTTTAGTTACAAAACTTCCGTATTGTTAAAAGTATGCATACAGCAACCGCGGTTTATTTGATGCTCTAAAACAGGAATTTTAAATCACCTAGTCTTAATTCTTTGAATCTGTGATATATTCTATGTCTCATGTGTAATATATGTGCTCATGACCTTAAACGTAAATAAATATAAATATCTAGATCTTCGATTAAGCATTTAACACAGATCTTTGATTTATTCTGTTTTTGTTTTTCTTGTTGTTGTTTTTGTATTTTTTGTTTGTTTGCTGTTTTTTTTATGTGCGTCTCGTTCAGCGTTACATATTATTTATATACGATTTTGTGTTTGCAATAAAAGTTTGTGGATAGTAAAGACTGACTGACTGTATATGCATTTATGTACTGTGTGTGTCCACGTGTGCCGCTTCTTAACTTAATAACCCGCGTGCCTATGCGATGTGCATGATGGAAAGTTCTACTGTATTTCATTATTTTCCAGCTTGTTCATGAGACGTTTTCACATAAGATTTTCAAACAGACAGTGCCATTTATGACGTATTGTTGTACATACATATTACACGTTCATAATTTAATTAATTTCTTTATATACTAATTACGTTAAAACATGTCACATAATCGATTTAATCAGGGACCTATACAAACAATGTGATAGGTCCCTGATTTAATAGATTTCGGATATTTACAACACGAGTAGAACACAATTATGTGTGTAATATTCGATGCGCGCATCTCGTTTTATTGAGTATATAAAGTAGTTTATTAGAGCAATAATTTCTCTGCTTTCTGGAGTTCCATGGTTTTCTATACAGAACTGAATAAGTATTCGTAAATGAAAGTAGAAACTACATGATAACGGAAGGACACGCATAGAAAAAACCCAATCTACCAGACTATCTTACAATATCATCGTTATAACTTGTGTTCTTATTAATCACATAACGGTCAACCTTTATGTGTTTATATCTTAAATAAGTTTTGTGTATCAAACCGATGATTGGCCAACTCTATCATTAAAAATTCAAAACAGTTGAACAAGTCAGCTCAAACAAAGATCTATAAATACGCAATAATGTGTATTTATAGATCTTTTGCTCGAAATAGACAGACCCTTTCGCAAAGACTCTTAGATGCTAAACGCTATCTTTTTTCCGTTTCACTTCGACCAACTACTGCAACATAAATACTGGTTTTAACATACCCATCCGGAAACTCCAAAATCCCGCTAGAATTTTCGCGGAAAATTTGACTTGATTTGAAAAACGGTTGACACAAGTGCTCCATATTTGAGGTGTCATGTCTGATATATTGTTTAATCGATGAAAATGCTATGTCAAAAAATTATTTATTAATTCAATGTTTTTATAAAGCAATACAATTATTATAGTAATTTGGACGTATTTGGTTTTATTAATTGAATTCGCACCCCGTAACAGTCGTACCGAATTTCCAAACTCCAGTCTCTTCCCAAACTAGCGGGAGCCCTCATTCTACTCGAATCTGTCAACTATATTTCACAATTGTCATTTGTTTCCAATTTCCACATTTTTAACGTTATATGATGGGAATCTTATCTGTATTTGTTTACTGTAATGTACTCCTATAAATATGAGGTTGATATACATCGGTAGATTACGTCTAATTAATTAGCTCGGCTGTTTTCGAAGAAAACCCGAGGTATTGTCATAGCCAGCTCGTCGTCCGCCGTCCGCATCGTGCTTAAACCTTAAAATTGGATCTCAAATCAAAGTGCTTCCACCTACAACTTTGAAACTTCATAGGTAGATGCACCTTGATCAGTTCTACACGCCACACCCATTTTTGGGCCACTAGGTCGAAGGTCAAGGTCACTGTGACCTCTAATATAAAACTTTAACATAGGCTCTAAAATCAAAGTGCTTCCACCTACTACTTTGATACTTCGTATGTAGATGCACCTTGATCAGTTCTACACGCCACACCAATTTTCGGGTCACTAGGTCAAAGGTCAAGGTCACTGCAACCTCAAATATAAAACTTTAACATAGGCTCTAAAATCAAAATCCTTCCACCTACTACTTTGATACTTCCTATGTAGAAGCACCTTGATCAGTTCTACACACCACACCCATTTTTGGGTCACTATGTCAAAGGTCAAGTCCTTTTTCCATTTTTTTCATTTATTTATTTATTCAAAACTGCACCCACAGCCGAGCCTTGGCACCCGCTATGCGGTATTCTTGTTTGGACTAACTGTAATGCAGCTAAACTAGGTAATTATAAACAGAAATCTTTTCATTCCTGTTTAGTACTCTCTACCATTGTTATCTTTATTCAGGTCAGAATGTCTGGTGATCTTGCAACTGAAAATGGTCATACAAACTCACATCCTCATGAATTACCGAAAAAACCCACCCCTGCCATGAATGGTGTGAATAAATCAAGGTAAATAAATTATAGGCCTTAAGGTTAAGTTAAACCAGCACAAGGCCTAACCTTTTTTCTTGACTGCCATAGACCCTCACACTAGTCCATAAGTTTAATTATTTATCTGCTTAAATACTATATTAAAAATGCAAAACCTTGAATTAATGACATTTAAAGAGAATTAATATGTTTACAGGGTTTAAACAATTATTATAGTCTCTATAACAAAGTAAAGATGGGTGTACAGGAATCATAATCTCCATGGAAGTGTGTTGGCCTCCCAGTCTGTCTGTCCCTTGACTAAAACATGTCCACAGTCTTTCTCCTACACTTTTCCACAAACAACATTTAAATTTACGGGCAATGTTCCATATGATATGAAGATTTGTATCGTCCTTCTTTAAATTTTACCCCCCTTTTTATACGCCCGTATAAAATACGGGACGTATTATGTGAAACCCCTTGGTGGGCGGCGGGCGGCGGGCGGAAGGCATCACTTTGTCCGGACTCTAATTCAAATTGTATTCATCCGATCTTCACCAAACTTGGTCAGCAGTTGCATCTAGTTGATATCTAGGCCAAGTTCGAATATGGGTCATGCCGGGTCAAAAACTAGGTCATAGGGTCAATTAGTGCATTTTCAACGGCGCCACTTTGTCCGGACTCTAATTCAAATTGTATTCATCCGATCTTCACCAAACTTGGTCAGTAGTTGCATCTAGTTGATATCTAGGTCAAGTCCGAATATGGGTCATGCTGGGTTAAAAACTAGGTCACTGGGTCACTTAGTGCATTTCAAGGATTTAGCATGGTGTCCGCTCTCTAATTGAAGTATTTTTCATCCGATCTTCACCGAATTCGGTCAGAAGTTGTGTCTAAATGATATCTAGGTCAAGAACAAATATGTGTCTTGGCGGGTCAAAAAATAGGTCACAAGGTCACTTAATGAATTTCAAGCGTTTAGCATGGTGTCCGCTCTCTACTTGAAGTAGTTTTCATCTGATCTTCACTGAATTTGGTCAGAAGTTGAGTCTAAATGATATCTAGGTCAAGAACAAATATGGGTCTTGCTGGGTCAAAAACTAGGTCACTTAATGCATTTCAAGCATTTAGCATGGTGTCCGCTCTCTAATTGAAGTAGTTTTCATCCTGTCTTTACCAAATTTGGTCAGAAGTTGTGTCTAATTGATATCTAGGTCAAGTTCAAATATGTGCTGCTTAATTTTCAAAAATATATCATTTTGCCACTCAAATGGTAAAGCTATCAAGTTGTCCAAAACCTTCAAACGGGCGTATCTTGTGACAGTTTGGCACTCTTGTTTAAATTAGAAAGATTGTTTGTGACATTATTATTGTTATAGTATGCTTTATGAGTAAATAAACATCCAGATGAATTATATTTGGTATGTAAGTAAACAATTTATGTGACAGAGATTTTGGTCAAATTGGGGTAAATGGACGAAATGGAGTTATTCACATTTTTAGAAGCCTCAATGTATGTCTAACATTTTAATAATTATTACAACTTGCCTCATATGTGGCATCATGAGATCACAACTGTGACAAGTTTTAGTTCTGATAGCCATTTACATGTTTTCTGCATTTCAATAGAAAGTAGGCCATCTTTACTGCTGAATGGTGCTGCAATTCATTTGTTTTTAAGCACATAATTGCATAAGACTGTTACCAAGTTAAATAAGTAAGTTTTACAACAATAACCATATATGACTATGAAAGCTACCATTTTCCACAGACATTCTGAGTACAACTATTTGGATGCCATTCAGCAAATCATTGACCACGGGTCAAGGAAGGAGAACCGGACCGGTGTGGATACGCTGTCCATCTTCGGGATGCAGATGAGATACAACCTCAGAGATGGTAAAGTCTTCATGTAGTGGTGCTTTTCTAATTGAATATGAGCCAGGATCACACGACAAATGGGGCTTAATGCATGTGCGTAAAATGTCATCCTGCAGTCAGTAAAGGGACGACACTTTTATGCTTCTATGGAATTTATCATTTAAAGAAAGTCTCTTCTTAATGAAAATCCAGTCTAGGCGAAAAGTGTCGTCCCTGATCAGCCCGTACAGAGTGCACTATGCGCACATGCATTCAGCCTGGTTTTAGCACTATTAATAGTCTTACTCTGGATTTTGCTAGGTTTTGGAAAAACTCTAACTCTATGGAGGAACAAGCTGCTCACCTCCCCAACATCTATAATATTAATAATAATAAATCAGGCAAAATTTGCGCTAGTTATCTACATGTTTATGCAATACTGAATTTCAGTAGCCTCAATAATATTTCACAATGCTGGAGCTGTCAGGCTATGAGTAAGCATGAAGACTGCTAAAATTGCAGATTGAGAATAATTTATTCAAGTACATTTATGTTGATTTGAAGCTTGCCTCCTAACCCAAATGTTGGCTTCCGCATAAACGTACTTCAGCTCAAGGGTTGTGTGCATTGAGTTCATATCTTTGTAATTTTACAGATATTTAATATCAACTTTAAGCATGTTTTGGGGATGATCATGCCAGGTGTCAGAACAAGGCCCATAATTCTGACCTGCAATGAAGCAGAATTATGCCACATTTTGTACTTTAGGAAAACTTTGCATTCAATAACTTCTATCTCTAGCTGACATGGAGACCTAGCATGGGGTTGTATTTGGTGCCATTTTGGTCCTCGCAAAAGAACAAAACTTTAAAACACCATTGGTTAATGATAGAAAATTTGTTGGTTGCATGCTGTCTGAATATTAATACAATTGGTGACGATTTAGGAAGTTCCTGGGCAGAAAATAAAAAAGTAACTGTCACAAATTTAACGAAAAAGAACTGAACAAGAATCTCCAAACTTCTCAGTTAAATTTTAATTCAGAAGAGTTTAGTTGGCTTGAGTATGATTTTTAAATAGAAAAAGTTTTTTGCTGTTTCTTATTTGTTTAATACACAAAAAGTCACATGTTTTCGTTAAACCCCATCCCCCCTCCCCCATTTATTTTAAGTTCATTTCTTTGTGTCTCTTAAGTATTTTCAGTTCATTAGTTTGTGTCTCAAAAGTATGGAAAATGTCCTCGAGTTTTCTTGAGCTGTGAGACATTTGTCCCACCTCTATTGATATTTTGGCATTACACTGTATCAGTATAAAGAAAACTGTTATAATAATGTAATAATACAAAATCGTTTTTGAACAAAACTGTTTAAGACAAAATAAAGGAACTAATAAATGTGTTATACACATCTTGTAATGTCCTGATGTGTTTCCCTGTAGAGTTCCCACTGTTGACAACAAAGCGAGTATTCTGGCGAGGTGTTGCGGAGGAGCTGCTGTGGTTTGTGGCCGGCTGCACTAACGCCAACGTGCTCAAGGAGAAAGACATCCACATCTGGGACGCTAATGGGTCCAAGGAGTTCCTCGAGAACTTGGGACTTGGTCATAGAGAGGAGGGTGCGTGCAAGGGGCTATAATTATTTGAGCTTTGTTCTGGGAAACCTTTATGCATGTGCGTGTAGTGTCGTTCCAGATTAGCCTAAGCAGTCTGCACAGGCTTATCAGGGAAAAACTTTCTGCTTTTATGGAATGTTTTGTTTTAAGAAAGTCTCTTCTTAGCAAAAAATCATTTAAGGTGGAAAGTGTTGTCCCTGATTAGCCTGTACAGACTGCACAGGCTAATCTGGTACAACACTTTACGCACACGTATTAGAGCAGTTTTTTCCAGAACATGGCTCTTATTATTTAATCATCATGCTCGTATTGACTTATTATAAAGAGAGATATCCGAAATACTATTTTCAGCGAGAAAGTGTAGCTTATACTGATATTTGAACTGAGATTAACAATCAATTGTTGACAATGAACCAGACTAAAACTTGAAACATACTATAATTGAAGCAGTATCAGACATGAGGTAATGTTATGATAGTTAGTTTTGGTTTCTAGCTATATTTTTCTGACTGTTTATGATTCCTCGTAACAACAGCGCCTTGTTTTCAAATTAAGTGATTGATTAACTAATCAGTGTTATTACCACTGCCCCTTGTAAAATTGGGTGATTAATCAATGTTTAAAACAAGACAAAAGTTAAGCAATGTAAAATGTATACATATCTGTGTGAATGACAATTTAATCCCTTAAATATTACAATGAAATATTCAGATAGTGGTATAATAAATTCTGGGGATTCAACAGGTAGCTTTTTTTATCAAGTCTGGTATCATTTGTTTGGCCAGGTATTGTAAGGTAAGTTATTTATATAAATTCAAGTACAATGTATGCATAAGAATTTTACGAACAAGGGATTATAATTGAAAAACTTTACAAGTTATACAAAACGTCATCAGGGACTGAGTTAATTTGAACGGAACTGAGAATATTCATACATTTGAGCACCGTTCTTGGAAAACTGTGCATAATGCATGTGCTTAAAGTGTCGTCCCAGATAAGCCTGCGCAGTGTGCACAGGCTTATCAAGGACAAAACTTTATGCTTAAACTGGATTTTAGCTATGAAGAGACTTCCTTTAAATGAAAAATAAGGGTCATTCCTCATTAGCATGTGAGGACTGCACAGGCTTATCTGGGACGACACTTTACACACATGCATTAAGCCCAATTTTTCCAGAACAAGGCTCAGTTTTATTAATCTCTTCAAGGTGACCTTGGGCCTGTCTATGGATTCCAGTGGCGTCACTTTGGTGCCGAGTACAAAGACATGCACGCCGATTACATGGGACAAGGAGTGGATCAGCTGAAGGAGGTTATTGATAAAATCAAGAACAACCCTGATGATCGCAGGATTATTATGTCTGCTTGGAATCCCATGGGTTAGCAAGTTTCCTTTTTTGTTTCCGAAATTTTTGGCCGAATTTCAGTCGCCACTTAATCTGCTCACTCTTTTCTGGTGATCTAAGATTAATTAACCAGTGATTTACAAGTAACTTATGCATAAATGTATGTCAGGAACTAAACAATTGTCTACTTGAATCAGAAGAAGGAGGGGAGAATGGCTTAAACAAATTCATGACAAATCCCTACCAACACCAGTTTTGTTGTTGGATTGGTGCTCAAACTTATGATGCCCAGGTTGACTTCCAGTTCTCTACTTCCTGAGCATGCCAGCCAATTTTAATCTGGTGGTCATGTTTTAATTTTGTAAAGGTTACTTAACTTACTTTATTGCTGACATTAGTTTGTATGATGAATGCAGTACCTCAATGTCAGCCTTGAGTCCTATGGGTAACAGAGCTTCATTAATTAAAATGTGTATAAATTCATGTCTGAATAATTTCACGTTCTGTCTGTTCTCTGCAGATTATACTTAACAATTGAGCCGTGCTCTGGGAAAATGGGGCTTAATGCATGTGCGTTAAGTGTTGTCCCAGATTAGCCCTTGCGATCTGCTTTTATAGTATTGTTCGTTTAAAGAAAGTCTCTTCTTTGCGAAATCAGTTTATGCGGAAAGTGTCGTCCCTGATAAGCCGGTGTGGACTGAACAGGCTAATCTGGCACGACACCTTACGCACATGCATTAAGCCCCGTTTTTTCAGAGCAGCTCATATTATTTTCAGATTTGAAGAAGATGGCACTGCCACCCTGTCATTCGTTTGTTCAGTTTAACGTGTGCAATGGAGAACTATCATGTCAAATGTATCAGCGTTCAGCGGATATGGTAAGAGTATTCTTTTGCCTTTTTAATTTTTTAAACATTACTGTGTGTACAGTGTACTGTGACAACAAGTATACATGCGGCAATGCACCTATAGCCATTCAGTGAATACCGGTGTACTATGTGTAACACTTGGTCAAGAAAAAGAAAACCCCAAAGAGGGTCGTATAACAAAATAGTGACTAGCGGGCAGTCCGAAAGTGTATATGGAACGAAGCAGAAATCCGGAAGTTATTTCTAATCAAGAATATATTCACATTTTGACTAATGTTCCTCATAACATGTTTGATTTTTTTAAAGTTTTTTTAAAATACAAATAGATAACTTATAATATTAAATATTAAATCAATTGTCAGTGTCAATATCAAGTTAGAATAAAGTGCTTATGCACACTGCAACTGAATTGTGTGGAATCTCGTCGTAGACATCATATGTCAGTATAATGCAAGCAAGCGCAGTCCTACTTTAGCACATATTGGCCATATAACAAATTAGTGACCTTGATTATTCTCAAGATTGTCTATTGTATTTTGTGGATCTAAACCGGTCATATTGATAAAAAGGACACATTTATGTGAGGTACAATATATGATTATGATGATGTAAAATATGCTGTGGTATGTGTTAAATTAATACTTCTTCAGTGAGTGTTTGATGATATTGAGCAAACATTTGTGTGATTAGTAACACAGAATATAAATGGCTGATAACTTGTACACAGACTATAAATGACTGATAACTGGAACACAGGCTATTAATGACTGATAACTGGAACACAGACTATAAATGACTGATAACTGGAACACAGGCTATAAATGACTGATTACTGGAACACAGACTATAAATGACTGATAACTGGAACACAGGCTATAAATGACTGATAACTGGAACACAGACTATAAATGACTGATAACTGGAACACAGACTATAAATGACTGATAACTGGAACACAGGCTATAAATGACTGATAACTGGAACACAGGCTTTAAATGACTGATAACTGGAACACAGGCTATAAATGACTGATAACTAGAAGACAGGCTTTAAATGTCTGATAACTGGAACGCAGACTATAAATGACTGATAACTAGACACAGACTTTAAATGACTGATAACTTGAACACAGACTATACATGACTGTTAACTGGAACACAGACTATAAAAGACTGATAACTGGAACACAGACTATAAATGACTGATCACTGGAACACAGACTATACATGAAGGATAACTGGAACACAGACTATAAATGACTGATCACTGGAACACAGACTATAAATGACTGACAGGGTTTTTTTTCCTTCTGAAAGACCCGCCGAATTTCGGCCCTTTCCCCTAGATATTTTTTTCCCCTCTGACAGAAATTTTTCCCCAAAAAATGATTTTCCCCTAAAAAAAATTTTTTTTTTTTTTTTATTTTTTTTTTTAACCTTTAAATACATAAGTTAACCTGATCCAGTGTAGAAAATACAAAATATTGCATAATTAAATTATCTGTTGCCTTGAATTTGTTTTAAGAACAGTAAAATATGTTGAAGTGATTATTTAAAATATTCCTTATTTTCCCCAAAATCTGGCGTTTCGCGTCATTTTTTTCCCCCAAATCCGGCTTTTCGCGCGATTTTTTTCCCCTCAAAAAAGGCCAGGCCCTTTCCCCAAAATCAGATAAAAACCCCTGACTGATAACTTGAACACAGACAATAAATGACTGATAACTGGAACACAGACCATAAATGACTGATAACTTGAACACAGACTATAAATGACTGATTACTGGAACACAGACTATAAATGACTGATTACTGGAACACATAATGACTGATTACTGGAACACAGACTATAAATGACTGTTAACTGGAACACAGACTATAAATGACTGATAACTGGAACACAGACTTTAAATGACTGATATCTGGAACACAGACTATAAATGACTGAGAATTTGAACACATACTATAAATGGCTGATAACAGGAACAAATACTATAAATGACTGATAACTGGAACTCAGACTATCAATGACTGACAGCTGGAACACAGATCATGAATGACTGATACGAGAACACAGACTTTAAATGACTGATACGGGAACACAGACTTTAAATGACTGATACGGGAACACAGACTTTAAATGACCGATAACTGGAACACATACTATAAATGGCTGATAAGTGGAAAACATACTATAAATGACTGATAACTGGAACACAGACTTTAAATGACTAATAACTGGAACACAGACTTTAAATGACTGATAACTGGAACACAGACTATAAATTACTGACAGCTGGAACACATATTATAAATGACTGACAGCTGAAACACATACTATAAATGACTGGTAACTGGAACCCAGACTATCAATGACTGACAGCTGGAAAACAGACGATAAATTACTGATAGCTGGAACACAGACTATAAAAGACTGATAACTGGGACACAGACTGTAAATGACTGATACGGGAACACAGAATATAAATGACTGATAACTGGAACATGCTATAAATGACTGATAACTGGAACATGCTATAAATTACTGATAGCTGGAACACATACTATAAATGACTGGTAACTGGAACACAGACTATCAATGACTGACAGCTGGAACACAGACTATAAATTACTGATAGCTGTAACACAGACTATAAAGGACTGTTAACTGGAACACAGACAATAAAAGACTGATAACTGGGACACAGACTATAAATAACTGATAACTGGAACACAGACTTTAAATGACTGATATCTGGAACACAGACTATAAATGACTGAGAATTTGAACACATACTTTAAATGGCTGATAACAGGAAAAAATACTATAAATGACTGATAACTGGAACTCAGACTATCAATGACTGACAGCTGGAACACAGATCATAAATGACTGATACGAGAACACAGACTTTAAATGACTGATACGGGAACACAGACTATAAATGACTGATAACTGGAACACATACTATAAATGGCTGATAACTGGAAAACATACTATAAATGACTAATAACTAGAACACAGACTTTAAATGACTGATAACTGGAACACCGACTATAAATTACTGACAGCTGGAACACATATTATAAATGACTGACTGCTGAAACACATACTGTAAATGACTGGTAACTGGAACACAGACTATCAATGACTGACAGCTGGAAAACAGACGATAAATTACTGATAGCTGGAGCACAGACTATAAAAGACTGATAACTGGGACACAGACTATAAATGACTGATACGGGAACACAGAATATAAATGACTGATAACTGGAACATGCTATAAATGACTGATAACTGGAACATGCTATAAATTACTGATAGCTGGAACACATACTATAAAGGACTGTTAACTGGAACACATACTATAAATGACTGGTAACTGGAACACATACTATCAATGACTGGCAGCTGGAACACAGACTATAAATTACTTATAGCTGTAACACAGACTATAAAGGACTGTTAACTGGAACACAGACTATAAAAGACTGATAACTGGGATACAGACTATAAATGACTGATAACTGGAACACAGACTTTAAATGACTGATATCTGGAACACAGACTATAAATGACTGAGAATTTGAACACAGACTATAAATGACTGATACAGGAATGCAGACTATATATGACTGATAAATAGAACACAGAGTTAAAATGACTGATTACTTGAAAACAGACTATAAATTACTGATTACTGGAACACAGACTATAACTGGCTGATAACTTGTGCACTTTTTACCTAAACTGCTGTTTACACAGTCGCTGTCATTATGAAAGGGAGGGGGAATGAAGTGTAAATCCCATGTCCGAATTGTCCGAAGCCTGCAATTTTAATCAAACAAACACATTGCCATTTGGACACTGGAGTAGATTTTAAGCATTGAAAAATGTTGATATTTCCACAAGACCACAAAACCCTGATGTTAGACCGGTACAAGTGCAAACTTGTATTTACTGAAACTCTGGTATTTCAGTAAGACGTTGGAGGCGGGTTAATCACCTACCTATTTCAATCAAAATATTTAACAACACTATGCAACTTCTTGAAGCATTTGGTACAAATATACTTAAACTCCCCTCCTATTTTCAATAAGTGTCGTCCCAGATTAGCCTGTACTCTCTGCCTCTTCTGCGGTCCCTGATTAGCCTGTGCGGACTACACTTAATGCACATGCATTGAGCCCAGCTGTTTGTTGCTTACAGGGCCTAGGTGTTCCATTCAACATTGCCAGCTACTCCCTGCTCACATATATGATTGCCCATGTGACCGGCCTCAAGGTGAGTATACACATCAAGGGGGTGATTTCTCATCCTTTCTGCTGATTTCTTCCCTTTAAATGATCAACTTGTTTAACAATTGAGCCTCGCTTTGGGAAAACCAAGCTTAATGAATGTGAGTAATTTGTCGTCCATGATCAGCCTTTGCAGTCCACACAGGCTAATCAGGGACGACACTTTGCTCACATGCATTAAACCCAGTTTTCCCAGAATGAGGTGAAATAAGTTCTGAACTAGGCTGGATCTGTTTGAAAGAGAGGAGTTTTGGTGAACTCTGTAAGGGGTGGGGGTAGTTTCCTTCCTGAAAGTGTTTCCAAAATTACATTCCATCATGGGTTTCACTAGCCCCCAAAAGGTTGTTCGTGACATAGAAACAATAAAAACAAGAGGGCCATGATGGCCCTGTATCGCTCCACTGTTTTTTTATGCGAAAAAAGCGTGCAATGCGCATGAGTTGAAATGTACTCAAGCATGTGACTTTCTCTTTCTATCCCTCGTCTCACTGGGCGCTTAAAGTTGGAAAGGTGAGCATTTTTATATATGGAAAACGTTACTACGGTGTTAACTAAACAGACTAAAAAGCCCGGGAATAGTCGCACAGATCCTTTGCTTATAACGTAGGTACATTTATCTCTCCAAAAGATATTGTCGTTCTTTCTATTTCACATATTTTTAGATGCTGAAGATCAAATCTACGCATGTTCTACAAGATTAATGAAAGTTCCTTCATTCAATCATGAATCTTTTTCCAAAATTTCAAAAAGTTTTTGTAGGTTTCAAAGTTTCTGTTACTTATATAGTTCATGACATATGCAAAATACCTAATGACGTAGATCACCTGAACTTTACTTCATTCATGAGGCATTAGTGAGTGTAGCAGGATTGTTAACGTGGTGAACAAATTGTTTATTGTACAAAGAAGAGATTTGCCTTAGGAAACATAAAGTTACGAGTTTTTCAGGTTCATGAGGTGCCGAAAGGCAGTAGGATTGATAACTTTGTAGAGGTTGTTTGTTANAAAAAAAAAAAAAAAAAAATATCCCCCGGGCAGGGTCAAATTTGTAAAGGTAACTCAAAATTTTGACAATGGTGATCGGCAGCATAACCCTTGTAAAGAACATGTTCAGCCTTTATGAAACCACTGAAATCCTTGAGACCCATCCTGGTTTTGCAGTGAAATATAGTCTTGTATGCAACTTTGTTTAAATCCTTCACCCAAGAATAGAATACTTCCTGCGAGCAAAAGTATTTGTACTTTTTCTAGATGAATATCAAGATTTTGCCAATCATTTCCATTGAGAACAAAAAACTTTTTATAAACACACTTGTTGTGGACAATTAAGCTGGACAGGAAATTATTAAGAGCAAGTAATAAAAATAGTTATTTGCATAATTACTACAAAAAGCAACAGGTCAATTAAAATATAAAAATAATGTCCTCATATTTTCAGCCTGGTGATTTCGTTCACACCCTTGGAGACGCTCATGTTTATGTGAACCACATAGATGCCTTAAAGGAGCAGGTACATTTGAGCTTATCTTATGGAAAACAGGTCTTAATGCATGTACGTAAAGTGTCATCCCAGATTAGCCTGTGCAGTCCTCACAGGCTAAACAGGGAGGACCCTGTCCACATAGACTGGATTTTTTTTAGAAGAGACTCCCTTTAAACGTAAAATTCCATTAAAGATGAAAGTGTTGTCCTTGATTAGCCTGTGCAGACTTCACATGCTTATCTGAGATGACACTACGCACATGCATTAAACCCTGTTTTCCCAGAGTGAGGCTCATATATATTATTCAGTGTGGTTCAGAAAACCCACACTGATTTCATTTGTAGGGGAAATTTAAACTCATTGGGTTTTGATGTACTCCTTTTGCCCACTAATGGATTTTAAAAGTGATAATGCAGTATGCTGCACCAATTCCTATTTATTTTTAAATATCTAGAATGAAAACTTTCAGTTGGAAATTCTGGTATTTTGAAAAAAGACACTTTTGCCATTGGGAATATGACCAAATAAGGACTATAAAATAAGTTACAAAATATCTGCAAACCATGTACATTGTACATGAACTTACCTCTTTTGCAGTTAAACAGAGAGCCAAGGCCATTTCCAAAATTGGTTATCAAGAGACAAGTGTCAGACATCGACGATTTCAAAGTGGAGGATTTTGAACTGGATGGCTACAAGCCCTATCCAAAGATAGCCATGGATATGGCAGTGTAACCAAAGATATGGCAGCGTAACCATGGATATGGCAGTGTAACCATGGATATGGCAGCATAACCATGGATATCGCAGTGTAGTGTAACCATAGATATGACAGTGTAACTTGGAACATATCATTTGATTACAACACAGTGTTCAAGCATAAGATATATTTATTTGTGTTTATCCAAGTTTTTATGCCCGTGTTTCTTGGGAGGAAATTGATGTTGTTACCGCACTGCGTTCAAGCTCAATATTTCTTTTGTTTATGCAGTTTATATGCCAAACAATTATTGCCACCTTTACACATTTATAAATATAGTGGCTAAAAAGGCCTAAATGTGTGTATTCCTTGAACGCCAAAAAAGTAACAAACCTGTACTATACCATGACTAAGCAATCCATGTTAAAACATGTTTACTGGCATGTGATTATTGGGATCACTGATTGCATACAAGATTTTTTCCGAGCTCCCTTGCATGTAACAGTCACAATGTAAGCGTTTGTGTGAGGGTGCTTGTTTTTGAGCTTGTCTGGACATTAACTGTGGCATTGCAATTTTTTAAAGAACTTAAAACAAATGTTCACCATCATGAGACAAAATAATTAATGTATCACCCGTCTCCGTTCCTCAAAGGTCAAGTTCAGATGTCAAATGTGGTAATAAAACTGCTTTTCAGACTAACTTTGTCCTTCATCAAACAATTTTGAAGAAACTGTCTACAAATGACCACCATGAGGAGAAGGCATGTCATGTGTAACACCCGTCTGCCTACTTCAAAGATGAAGGGCACACCTAGAGGTCAAATATATCATTTGGCTATAAAACAGGTTGTCCGGACTGTAGCTTTTCATTTACTAGTATCATGCAAATTTAAAATAATTAACAAACATCATCAACCATATGGAAAAGATGTGTCACACCAGGCATGGTCAATGTTTCATTAAAGGTCAAACACGTGCAGGGTTCAAAGTGTTAAATAATTACAGGCATTGTTGACAATGGGCTTGACACATTGCTGATAGTCATCTTGCCTGTGTATTGTGTTCAAAGTTAAATATTTTGTTCATATTGCTACTGATAGTGGGGCGATCAACAATCCATAATTATATTGCCTCAAGATGCATGATTTTATGTGGTATGTGTATAAATAAACACTACCAGGAAGTGTTTAAACAAGGGAGTTGATACATCTCAAAAATGTTTGCTTTTGTATTCAATCTAATATTACATTTTTATGCCCCCGGTAGGGTGGCATATAGCAGTTGAACTGTCTGTGCGTCCTTCCGAAAACTTTAACATTGGCCATAACTTTTGCAATATTGAAGATAGCAACTTGATATTTGGCATGCATGTGTATCTCATGGAGCTGCACATTTTGAGTGGTGAAAGGTCAAGGTCATCCTTCAAGGTCAAAGGTAAAAAAAATAATATCAAAGCGGCCCAGTAGGGGGCATTGCGTTTCTGACAAACACATCTCTTGTTTAAGTTATATTTTCCATGTGAAGCTTTGTTACCTATCTATATTGCAAACTCTGAATTCTTAGTATTTAGTTGGAAGGACATACTGGGAGTTTTTATGATTATTGCATCTAAATGGCAATAACAACTCTTTAAATATTAACAAGAGGTGTGTTTATGAAACACAATGCCCCCTACTGCGCTTTGAAGCCGCATAGCTGCTTATTTTCGAGAAAAATGGTCCAAGGCACGTAATTTTGTAAAACATTTATGGACCGGAATAAAACTCTGATTTGATTTGTTAGTCATGTAGGCAGACTCACACACCAAAAATAAGATCAGTATCTGAAAGCGTTTCAAAAACAATTCCAGAAGTGTTACTTCAAAGAAAAGTCCAAACCCAGTAACTTCGTCAAAAATCAATGGACCGGAACAAAACTGGTTCTTGATCTGTAAGTCATGTAGGTAGACTCGCACACCAAAATTAGGTCAATATCTGCAAGCACTGAGTAAACAAAATTCTGGAAAGTGTTATTCTAGAGAAGTCGTAGGCCCGTGACTTCACCGAAAATCAATGTAGTGTTAAGTGAATAGTTTTCAGTGAGTAGAATTCACTGAGTAGTGAGAAGTGTTCAGTGAGTTATGTTCAGTGAGTAGTGCTCAGTGAGTTATGTTCAGTGAGTAATGAGTAGTGCTCAGTGAGTAATGCTCAGTGAGTAATGAATTCTCAGTGAGTAGTATTCAGTGAGTAAAGAATAGTGCTCAGTGAGTAATGAGTAGTGCTCAGTGAGTAGTATTCAGTGAGTAATGCTCAGTGAGTAATTGGTAGTGCTTAGTGAGTAGTGCTCAGTGAGTAATGTTCAATGGTAATGAGTAGTACTCAGTGAGTTATGTTCAGTGATTAGTGACTTATGAGTAGTATTCAGTGAGTAATGCTCAGTGCAGTCTTTCCAGCGTTCCTAGTTTTTCCTTGATTTCCCTAGTTTTTTTATAAAGTCTCCTAGTTTTTACAAAAATCTAGTTCTCCTAGTGTTTTTTTTTTCAGAGACACATCTTATAATTTTTTAATGGGCAAAATAATTTTTGGTTTTGTTAATTTAATGTCACCTCTGGACATGTATACATGTATTCATAGTGTTTTAAATATATTTGGGTTTGCTGTAGGCTTAATGTCATTTTTAACATACCTGAAGTAACACGTTTTAATTGCTTAATTTTTGTCATTTGAAAAGATTGCCCGTATACATGATGAAGAAGTAAGGCAAAATTCTTATTAAAATACTTAAGGCTGGACCCTACACATTCAGTTAAATCTATTGGGTCTAACTGAAGATACAACTGCTGGTCATTAGTTATTAATAAGTAAGCAGGAAGATTGAATATTTGAGTTCCATCTACAGATCATGAGATGTAGCATTTATAGGTACAGGAAAACACTCAACCTTATATAAATGCAAAGGATTTATCAGTGATGAAATTGGAAGTTTTAGAGTTACCAACAAGCTTGATCCATTTCTTGCAAACTGAAAATAATTCATTGCATAAATGTCTTTTGTATTGAATATAACCAAAGACAAACCTGGATACTTGTCATGAAGTAGAATTTGTATATCAGTAATAGTTTTATGTGAGACTGATTCTTTAATCAACAAAGGTCAAAGTTTTCCATTGATTAAATCTGGAACTCCTATCTTAAATTCTTCTAATTCATAATGTATGCTACTGGTTTCCTTTATTTGATCTATAAGAATACTTGCAACATAATGACTGACTTAGTGCATATTAGAGGATGTTGATTGCAATCCAGATTGAATAAATTTGATTACTAGCATGTTATCTTAAATACCTGACAAACAATTGTCCGTTCTTTTATTGGCTGTAGATAATGAATGAGCTTTAGTGATCCTCATGTAGAGATGAGGCTTATGAGAGTTTAACACTCATTTTGGTAAGTTCATTTGTGTGATCAGCAAGAATATTGACATCATCCATAGTTGCAGTGCCTAAAAGTCCTTTTGAAACAAAGTTTACCTATGAAAGGCAAAAGTGCACGTTTACTTCTAGATTTGGTTTTGGTTGATTCATGAATGAGACTTTCAATACTCGAAATTGTATAATTAAATTTTGCGGCTGTTCCTAGTCTGAGGCTGTTTATTTGGGTCATCATGTGAGATAACATGAGACAAGATTGATTGTTCACTTTACAAGCTCGAAGTTCAGGCACATCAAATTATGGTGTTATTTTCCAAAATTCAAGTCAAGTAGTTATTGCTTGTGATTATTGGCTTCACACCTTTGAGATTGTCTTACCAGACAAAAAAGATTTGTTACCAAACTGAAAAACATTCTCAATGTGTCTGTCATAACATTTTTTACTATCCTCATCATAAAAAACCCATTTGTTTGTATAATGAAATGGTTATACTTTCAAACAGGTATGATTTGCTATGGTATTACTCCTCATTTTTCAGAAACCCTTCTAGATTTTTCCTAGTTTTTTTTCCAAAGCACTCCTAGTTTTCTCCTAGTTTTTTTTCAAGGCCTGCTGGAAAACCGGTCAGTGAGTAATGTTCAGTGAGTAATGAGTAGTATTCAGTGAGTAGTGCTCTCAGTGAGTAGTGCTCTCAGTGAGTAGCGTTAAGTGAGTAGAGTTCAGTTAGAAGTGCTCAGTGGGTAATGTTCAGTGAGTTGTGTTTAGTGAGTAGTATTCAGTGAGTCGTGCTCCGTTAGTAGTATTCTGTGAGTAGTGCTCTCAGTGATTAGTGCTCAGTGCTGAGTAATGTTCAGTAAGCAGTGCTCTCAGTAGTTTTCAGTGAGTAGTATTCAGTGAGTTGTATCCAGTGAGTAGTGTTCAGTGAGATATGAGTAGTGCTCAGTGAGTAGTGTTAAGTGATGAGGCTCAGTAAGTAGTGCTCTCAGTGAGTAGTGCTGTCATTGAGTAGTGCTCTCAGTGAGTAGAGTTCAGTGAGAAGTGCTCAGTGAGTAATGTTAAGTAGTATTCAGTGAGTCGTGCTCTCAGTGAGTAGTGCTCACAGTCAGTAGCGTTCAGTGAGTAGAGTTCAGTGAGAAGTGCTCAGTGAGTTATGTTCAGTGAGTAGTGCTCTCAGTGAGTAGTGTTAAGTGAGAAGTGCTCTAAGTAGTGTTCAGTGAGTAGTGTTCAGTGAGTAATGCTCAGTGAGTAGTGCTCAGTGAGTAATGTTCAGTGAGTAGTGCTCTCAGTGAGTAGTGCTCTCAGTGAGTAGTGAGAAGTGTTCAGTGAGTAGTGCTCTCAGTGAGTAGTGTTCAGTGACTAGTATCCAGTGAGTAGTTTTCAGTGAGTAGTGTTCTCAGTGAGTAATGTTCAGTGAGTAGTGCGCTCAGTGAGAAGTGTTCAGTGAGTAGTGCTCTAAGTAGTGTTCAGTGAGTAGTGCTCTCAGTGAGTAATGTTCAGTGAGTAGTGTTCAGTGATAAGTGCTCTCAGTGAGTAGTGCTTTCAGTGAGTAGTGTTCAGTGAGTAGTGTTCAGTGAGTAGGGTTCAATGAGTAGTGCTGTCAGTGAGTAGTGCTCTCAGTGAGTAGTGCTCTCAGTGAGTAGTGTTGAGTGAGTAGTGCTCTCAGTGAGTAGTGTTCAGTGAGTAGTGTTCAGTGGGTAGTGTTCAGTGAATAGTGCTCTCAGTGAGTAGTGTTCAGTGAGTAGTGCTCTTCGTGAGTAATGTTCAGTGCGTAGTGCTCTCAGTGAGTAGTGTTCAGTGAGTAGTGCTCTCAGTGAGTAGTGCTCTCAGTGAGTAGTGTTCAGTGAGTAGTGCTTTCAGTGAGTAGTGCTCTCAGTGAGTAGTGTTCAGTGCGTAGTATTCAGTGGGTAGTGCTCTCAGTGAGTAGTGCTCTCAGTCAGTAGTGTTCAGTGGGTAGTTATCTCAGTGGGTATTGTTCAGTGAGTAGTGCTCTCAGTGAGAAGTATTCAGTGAGTAGTGTTCAGTGAGTAGTGTTCAGTGAGTAATATTCAGTGAGTAGTGTTCAGTGAGAAGTGCTATCAGTGAGTAGTGAGAAGTGTTCAGTGGGTAGTGTTCAGTGCGTAGTATTCAGTGTGTTCAGTGGGTAGTGCTCTCAGTGAGTAGTGCTCTCAGTGAGTAGTGTTCAGTGGGTAGTGCTCAGTGCTTAGTGTTCAGTGGGTAGTGCTCTCAGTGAGTAGTGTTCAGTGGGTAGTTATCTCAGTGGGTAGTGTTCAGTGAGTAGTGCTCTCAGTGAGTAGTGTTCAGTGAGTAGTGTTCAGTGAATAGTGTTCAGTGAGTAGTGCTCTCAGTGAGTAATGTTCAGTGAGTAGTGTTCAATGAGTAGTGCTCTCAGTGAGAAGTGCTCTCAGTGAGTAGTGTTCATTGAGTAGTGCTCTCAGTTAGTGTTCAGTGGGTAGTGTTCTCAATGAGTAGTGTTCAATGAGTAGAGCTCTCAGTGAGTAGTGCTCTCAGTGAGTAGTATTCAGTAAGTAGTGCTCTCAGTGAGTAGTGCTCAGTGAGTTCTGTTCAGTGAGTAATATTCAGTGAGTAGTGTTCAGTGAGTAGTGCTCTCAGTGAGAAGTGTTCAGTGAGTAGTGCTCTCAGTGAGTAGTGTTCAGTGGGTAGTTTTCTCAGTGAGTAGTGCTCTCAGTGAGTAGTGTTCAGTGAGAAGTGTTCAGTGAGTAGTGTTCAGTGGGTAGTGTTCAGTGAGTAGTGCTCTCAGTGAGTAGTGTTCAGTGGGTAGTGTTCTCAGTGAGTAGAGCTCTCAGTGAGTAGAGCTCTCAGTGAGTAGTGCTCTCAGTGAGTAGTATTCAGTAAGTAGTGCTCTCAGTGAGTAGTGCTCTCAGTGAGTAGTATTAAGTGAATAGTATCCATTGAATAGTGTTCAGTGAGTAGTATTCAGTGAGTAGTATCCAGTAAGTAGTATCCAGTTAGTAGTATTTAGTGAGAATTGCTCAGTAAGTAGTATCCAGTGAGTAGTGCTCAGTAAGTAGTATTCAGTTAGTAGTGTTCAGTGAGAAGTCTTCGGTGAGTAGTGTTCAGTGAGTAGAAAAACTGAGGTAATTCTAAGATCCTTTCATTGAAAACATGGGAGAGAAAAAACTCCGGAAAACTGTTATTAATAGAAAAAAATTCTAAGTCCAATGACCAATGCCCATAACTTTGCCAAAAAACAATGGACCAGGACGAAACTCACACTCATCTGTAAGTAATGTATGTAGACTCACACACCAAATATCAGGTCAATATCTTAAAGCTTTTAGGAAGTCTGAAAAATGGAATTCCCGACGGACAGTGAGACTGCTATATGCCAGGGGGCATAAAAAGATAATTGAATCAATCAATCAGTTAAAAAAGTTATGCTTTGTCCAGTTTGAAAGAAAGGAAAGGGACACTTGCAGATGGGGAGCATATAAACATTTTATTTTTTCGCCATAATCTGCATTCTGTGCATACTATGTTTCTAACGCAAATTGTTTTCATAGTGTGTTCATGTTGAAACCCAATAAGTTTGTTTCCTGTTTCATTTAGCATATTTTCTCAGCTAATGTTACTAAACCGGTCGTAGCAGGTAGTGTTTCAATAAGCCACTTGAAGAAATGTGCACCCCTCCACTTGCAACAATATTATTTAATGAACAGGAACCTGGCCACAGAAAGAAGTTTCCCTTTGGGATAAACATAATAAAGAAACTTGTAATAAACACATTGTATTTTTATGTCCACATGTTAAAAAGCAATCTCACACAAGCTTCAACAATGGTTAATTCAATACATGGTATTAACTATACAACAATTTGTGTATAATGTATACCAACAAAGAACATTAAGTTTGTTTTAGGAATTAACACATAGAACAGGTCAATGTATTGCATGTGGTGTAAGTTTAGTTTAACTAATCATATTTATGATTCAACAAGTTTGTGGGCAAGATAAACATTTAATTTTGATAAGCATTATAACACATTTAAGATCATGAAAGAATTCTAAACACAGTACACAAAGGGTTACTTTACAAACAAGTTTCAAATAAATGCAACATAGAACTAGTTTGCATTCATTCAGCTCATAAAGTGTCCATATCACCAACAAATGTAAGAAAGTTATGAATTTTCAAAAAAAAATCCATTAATAAGATAAGGGTGTAGGCATTTTTATTTAAGATTACTTACAAATTCAAAACAAGATTTTTTCATGAAAATGCTATTTCTGCCCTAATACCAGATTATTTTTTAACCATAACGGTAATTTTGGAAGAGTGGATCAGCATAAGGTATTGAGTTTATAATAATATAAAACCAGACTATTGCCAAGCAAAATGGTCCCCTACCTGTGAATACCATTTTCAGCAATATTTCTAGTCTTTTTGTTGCCATAGAAACCAGAATTATTGACGTAGGATCAAAATGAAATGACATGCATAATCTCCATATTGCTATCTGTCCATGTTTTAAGTTCATGAAAATATATGAACTTTTTAAATTATCGCATGATCCAGAAAAGTGTGACAGACTGACACACACACAGAGCGCAAACCATAAGTCCCCTCCAGTGAAACCGGTAGGGGACAATAATATATGGAGTAAGTTTGTTTTATTTTAAGAAATACTAGGTGTAGATCTTCCGTCATTTACATTTTGACAAACGAATGCCCAATTGGGAGTAAATTCAGTGATCCAGCACTCAAAACAAATTCTTGCTGAGAAAATAATTACTCCCGACAGGTTTCACACAAATTAAGATATACTTAAAGACTCCCAATCAGCTAGAGTAAAAAATATTTGTGACCACATGCTACACCTTTTTTAATGCAATATAATCATTGCGAATATTTTGGTATAAAACATGTGTAATATAGCTTTTTGAGCATTTTCATTGAGAAAAAAGATCTGACACTCAACATTTTTTTGCTAGCTTACTATCAAAATTCAAAAACTTGTTTTATAAAATAAGTTTTTTAATGACAACACGTGTCAAATCCTAAGTCGATGTTTAAATGCAATTAATAACTTCTGGTACTTGTATATCTGGAACACTGAACAAGAATTACAACACTGTCTAAAAACTTATAAGTTTCAAATAATTTACATTTACTAGAAACGGTCAAATTTCTGATTACAAACAATTGTCAATATATAACACATACTCTAGTTCTTCAATTAAATGTATATTCTTCAGTGTGCCCATGTATTCAATAATTCATATGCATTTCATTTTCATTCAGTACGCTAAAATACAAAGGTTCTAAACTACAACAACATGTGAAAGACCTACAGGCCTTTAAGACATAGTACGATTAACCTGAATCGTATTCTACAAAAGGCTCCTTAAATGAACTTCCCTCTTGGAAAACCTGGATTGATGCATGTGTGCAGAGTGTTGTCCCAAATAGGCCTGCACGGGCTAATCTGGTTAGACACTTTCCGCTTTAATGGTATTTTTCATTTAAAGGTTGTCTCTTCTTAGCGAAAATCAAATTTTGGCGTAAAGTGTTGTCCCTGATTAGCCTGTGCAGACGACACAGGCTATTCTAGGATGACATTTTAAGCATATGCATTAAGCCCCGTTTTGCCAGAGTGCTGCTCATACATATGTTCATTTTAGGGAAAACAAAACCAATTAAGAAAACAAATTATTGCATATAAGGATGGATAGGCATACAAAAGTCAATCCCTGCTTTAGTCCCTCAGACCTCAGATATAGCATAACAAGCAGATACAGGACTGGACAAATATTATACAAATACTTATCCTCTTGGTTTGTGAAAAATTCTA
Source organism: Dreissena rostriformis (assembly GCA_007657795.1). NCBI lineage: Eukaryota > Metazoa > Mollusca > Bivalvia > Myida > Dreissenidae > Dreissena > Dreissena rostriformis. Next base: position 33,612 of record VMBQ01003359.1, read on the forward strand.
ACAGGGTATGCACATAAAGGCTACAAAAAAAGTGGTTTCACTAACTTGTAAAAAAGAGTTTTCATTTGTGACAGGTAATCATTGCAATTAAATAACATGCTACAAAACATCAGGAACATTGTAGGACACAAAATTGTGGCGTGTTCTGAGAAAATTGGGCAAAATGCTTGTGCGTAAATTGTCATCCCAGATTAGCCTGTGCAGTCCGCACAGGCTAATCAGGGACTACAATTTTCGCTTTTATGGAGTTTTTAGTTTAGATGATGTCTCTTCTTAGCTAAAATCCAGTTTAGGCGGAAAGTGTCTTCCCGGATTAGCCTGTGTGGACTGCACAGGCTAATCTGGGATGACACTTTACGCACAAGCATTTTACCCAGATTTCTCAGAACACGCCACAATTGTGACAGAAATGTTGGTTGAGATCAAACTTCTTTTTAGTACACTTACATACAGTTCACAAAGAAAGGATTAAATGGCAACAAAAGCTGTTGAACTTCCCCTGTCAGCAAGTTTGTTCAAGCACAATATACATGTGGGCATACACTTATCAACAGATTAATATTGGACTGGTTTTAATCTGAGCATGCGCAGTGTGCCAAGTATGTGAGTATGTATCAACAAAGTGATTGCAGTCTGCTAGGACATTTCCTCTATAGTATCACAGTCTTCTGAGGTGCAGTTGCCACTGCTTTCCTGAAAGTAGACAACACATGAACTTTGAAATTGAGATAAACTTCAAAACACCCCCGATTTCTAAGGCCAAGCTTAAACATTTGTTTGTTTGCCATTACCTACCCAGAGTTGCTGCTTATGGAATGGAAGGTACAGGTATAGGCTTTTGTTTTAGCAAACAAAATCCCTAGTTCAGGTAAGGGAATTTATAAAGGATCATGTATGACACATACATCAATGAAATTTAATATATGACCTCTTTAAAGCATGTGTCAAGCTGACACAATTAATTTATTGAGCCAATTGACAATGACCTAAATAAACAAGGGCTGTTTGTAAAACATGCATGCCCCCTATATGGGCTATAAGTTGTAGTAGCAGCCATTGTGTGAATAGGTTTTTTGTCACTGAACAACGGTGGTGGTGGTGGTGGTGGTGGTGGTGGTGGTGGTNCAAACCAATGGTACACACACAAGTTTCTTGATGGTAGAAATGACATATTTTATATATTGATTATATGAACATGTGCACATTAATTGTAAACTTTCATTTCAGGATTGTAAGTTTATTGTATTCAACTCAAAGAGAATTACACAATCTTTGTGGCTAAGACAAGACAAATTGCTTTTTGGTAACTGGGAATGGGGTCAGAGCCTTGATTTGATAAAAAGTATCTGTAAGTAGATTTAAAAAAAAAAAAAGCCAAAGGCCCTATGACGCTCACCTGAGACCCAACGTGACCCAGTCTTAAACTCTGTCAAGATATAATTGGGACAAATGTTTTGATCAAGTTCCATTAGGACTATGCAATAAATATAGCATCTAGAGTGTTCACAAACTTTTTCTTTAATTTGACCTAGTGACCATATTTATGTCCCCACCTGACCCAGTTTTGAACTCGGTTGAGATATCATTGGGAAACAAATTCTGAGCAAATTTCATGAAGATTAATTGGGCAATAAATGTTGCCTCTAGAGTGTTTACAAGCTTTATCTTTTATTGGACCTTGTTACCTAGTTTTTGACTCCACATTTCCCAGTTTTAAACCAGCCAAAACATAATTTGGAAAAATATTCTAACAAGTTTCACAAAGATAGGCAAATAAATGTGGCCTCTTGGTTGTTCGTAAGCATTTTCCTTCATTTGATCTAGTGACCCCAGGGCCCTCGTTTGGCCATTCCCCCATTAAAATAGTATACTTTTTTTCCCTATTTCAGCTATTTATTCCCCACTCATTTTTATTTTTTTTTAAACTTTTATACCTATGTTGCCAGCTGGTATCGTGCTATTAACCTTTGATTAAATTTTAAGCGTTGAGTGGTTGGTGAAAAGATCTTCTAAAATTCCCCGTTTTGCTCAAAACAACGCGAAATTCCCCCCTCTAAGGGCCCGGCCCCCCCAATCCCCTAAAGTGTAGCTTTTGTCGAAATTTAACTGCATGTGATCTTTACAGTGTTCACAAGGTAACAAATTAGCCACATAACAAAAGATGTCCAGCTCCCAGGCAGCCATTTTTCCTGGACCAGGACCAATTTCAAACTTGGCAGATAAATGATTGGGACAATTGTTTCATAAAGATTGGGCAATAAATGTGATCTCTAGAGTATTGACAAGGTTTTTATATAGCAATATACATACAACTGCCCCGCCCCCTGGCAGCCATGTTTATCAACGGACAAGAACCTTTTTCAAACTGGGCCGAGATATGATTGGGGAAATGTGCTGACCAAATTTCATGAAGATTGGACTTTAAATATGGCCTGTAGTGTGCACAAGTTTTTTTCTTTAATTTGATCAAGTGATCTAGCTTTCGATCCCATGTGACCCAGTTTCAAACTCAGCCGAGATATCATCAGGACAAATGTTCTCCGGAAGTTTCATAAAGATTGGGCAATAAATGCTTGTTGAGTGTTGAAAAGACAAATGATGATGACGGAACTGGACCTACTGACAAAAATGCGATCATGAAAGCTGATCATGAGTATGTTGTGCTCAGGTAACAAAAAAGAAATTCTTAATGAATATTGCTGATAAAACCAAAAATAAATGTTTCAAAAATATTGATATTACATTGTATATTAAATTCTATTGAAACTGAAATGAATTCTTAATGAAATTTGGATGATTATATCAAAAATAAATGTCTCAAAAATATAAATATTATACAAGAGCACTGTCTAGCGGATGCCAACGCTCGGCTGTGGGTGCTTTGATTTTGTTTTTTGACCTTTGACCTTGAAGGTCATCATTGACCTTGACCTTTTCACCACTCAAAATGTTCAGGTCAATGAGATACACATGAAAAAAAAGAGAGAAAAAAAAAGTTTTTTTTTACCTTTGACCTTGAAGGATGACCTTGACCTTTCACCACTCAATGTGCAGCTCCATGAGATACACATGCATGCAAAATATCAAGTTGCTATCTTCAATAATGCAAAAGTTATGGCCAATGTTAAAGTTTTCGGACGACGCCAACTACGACTACGATGACGACGCGGCAGACGAGAGGGCTTTGACAATACCTCGGGTTTTCTTCGAAAACAGCCAACTAATAAAACTATGTTCAAACTGAAAAGACTTCTTGATGAAACCAAAATTAAATGTCTAACAAATATTAATATTTAAAAAAAATCTATGTTCATACCTGAAAGAGAGATCTGGCAGGTGTATTAACGCCATTGGATCCTTGATGCGCCCTCAGAGTTGGGCTCGGGCTTAGTTGGTCAATGTATGGGCTCCCCTGTTGTGCCACAAGAGAATTGTTGGGGGAATGGAATGCTGATCGCATGTGTGCACTGTCAGTGTCAGAATGGTTTGATTTACTGGGAGATAGGAATGGATTTGCACCACTTACTGGACACGGGTTTTGCACAAAGTCACTTCCAAAGCGGGATAACTGTTGGGTCACACCTAGCAATCCGCCTTCTGCTACTCGAACAATAACCCATATAGTCTCTGCAATAAAGAAAACAAAATGAACAGAATGATACTGAAATCACTCAAATCAGAACAGGGAGTATTAAATAACTGGTAAAAACATAGGAAATAGCAATAACACTTGCCTGTTGTGGGCCACCTTGCAATCTAACTAAGAACAAAATTCTAGATTACCCGGGTACAACTTTTACCAGTCTAGAATCAGTGTTTAAAAACCCAGGCTGCCCATAGATGTTAGATTGCATCTTAGACTTGAGATGAAATGAGTATTGTCAGTTTCAATTATTTACTAAGTACATATTAGACCAAGATCAAAGCGACGTTTTATGATATTGGTAGACTTTACTTGCCAACGACAGACAGACAGAAAGGACATTCACTATAATATGAGCCTCGCTCTTGGAATGCTGGGCTCAATTCATCTGCAAGTCTCGTCCCAGATTAGCCTGTGCAGTCAGCATAGGCTAATAAGAAGAAATTTTCCACCAAGAATCGCTTTTCCACAGCACTTGCACAGGTTAATCTGGGACGATACTTTAAGCACAGGCATAAAGCTCAGTTTTCATAAAAAAGCAATGATTGTACTGGCTAACAGATGATGAAAGAACTAACATCAGCTGAACTGTTACCTCCAAAGAACATGCCAGTGGCAGTGCACATTCTCCACTGGCCCTGGTATGTGCCCGCTTCTGCGGGGGACCGCATCTCCACGCTGATCTCAGTCGTGCTGTGGGGCAGCAGGGCATCCACTAGCACCCGGTCCGTGGAGGCCAGGTTGTCACCGACGCAGAACTTTAACTGGCAGCCTGGGGGCCAGACCTCCTCACCTGTGGTGAAATATGCGACTGACAAGAACCACCAATTAAGCCTGCCACACATCAATAGTGTCTGCAAAAGTCTCAAGTACAAGACTGGCCATAATGTCTGGTAATCCTGAGAATTACTGGTGTGAACTGCATTTCACGTCCAACAACATTAATCTTACAGTTTTAACATGACAAGAGGGACAGTTTTCTGGTTGTTTAATTGGACCTGGTGCAGCATTACTGGCTATTGTGAAGTCCGAAAACTTTAGCAGACTGCCGGTGTTCAGATGTCTCAAACCTTGTCCTAAGGTTGTTAACATTTAAGCGGATGTTTTGCTTAGCAAACACAACACTCAATGAATCATCATGACAACAGTTCAAAGAGGATAATCATGGCTTCGCTGGAAATGGATTCTTTATGATTATATTTTGATTCATTTACAATAAAGATACACAACATAAAACAGAAGTGTCATCTAAAAATATGCTTTTGAAAACAATGTTCTGTTCAAATTAAATTAAACCCTTAAGTTATAACCACTGTGGGCTAAATTACAGATATATAAAAGGCAGAAAAAACATACACCAATAAGCCATGCAATGCCAATATGCACTAGACATTTGATTTGACTTCTACCTGAGTTCCCAAGTTTCCAGGTTTTTGTAAATGTTGTATTCGGTGGTACTGCTTCCCCCTCACCTATGGTTACATCTTTTAAAAAGGTCAGCTTCGGAAGTCGTTCATTGGGCTGGTAGTCATAGTAGGAACATATGGCTGCCTGCAGGTTCCTGCAACAAAATTGTTAAAATGTGATAAAAGTCTCTAGGTAACAGGTTGCATATTATGGTATGTACTTGAGACTTGAGGTGCCCAACACATAACAACAACATTAAAGGTCATTAAAATGTAAAAATGGCAATGTACGTGCGGAGACAGGTATTTTTCACCATTTTATACCCTTTTTTACTTCTGTTTAATTTTATAATGTCGCTCACACTCCAGCCATATCAGTAAGAAAGTTATTTGCATTTAATATTCGCTTTATATCTCAACTTTACTCGCTTCAAATTTTCTAAGCCGGAGCTGTAATTTTGCAAAGACAGACTATCAAATTTTGAAAATGACTACTTGCACCAGGAAAAAAGCAACCACTTATTTCTATCCCTACGTTAGCGTTACCGATCGCCAAAATCGCCTTTGGCTATTACAATTCCTGGTTGGCGAACAAAAATAAGATTTTCATGAAATTGGCGATTGAAAAAAATGGACCCTCCAATTTTCAAATGCACTCTAAATTCCTGTTTTCAGGCTGTATAAATCGCCAGATAGATCGACATGAATACACAGATAACACCCTTACCCGTACATGACTGGAGCATATTAAGTCACCACATTGTGTACAAACAAGCCCCAAGGGCATTGTTTGATATCAGATCACTAATTAGCCTTTTGTTGCAGACGATAGTAACATGCTGTAAAAGATTATCTCTGAGGTCACGCTTGGTTAGGCACAATCTCACTCGATTGAAATCAAAATCAGCACTATTAATTTTTTGAACTTCTGAATTATTTGGTTATGATTTTGTTTGCAAACTAATGATTTTTTATTCAAACTACCAATTTAAATTTGAAAATTAATCATCTTTTTTTAAATGCAAATATGAGGTTTATTTTTATTCGGAAACAAAACAGCATGGTAATACCTTTTTGTGTTTGGATTTGATTTCTGAACTTTAAAACACTGTCCACAATCATGATGAATTTAAACATGAATAGGGACAGATAATTGTAATTTCAACAAATAAACATCTTGTTTGGAAGGAGGATTTATCACTCTGCAAGTAAAGTGTAATTTTGATATTGTCATATATTTTCGCGATCCGACAGTTTCGGTCAACAATGTTAAAATTAATAAATAAATAGTGTTGTAAAATAAATATATGCTATTAGTAACAATAATAATTTTACATTTTAATCACCAGAATGGTGTTTATGCTACTTCATGGTGACATGGATGTTTGTTTTGACTTGAAATGTGTCAATATAAATTATTGTTATAATTAATAATACTGTGGACAAACATTGGCTCACAAGTTATATCAAGCAACGAATTTTAGTGGAGACAACAATTTTTTATCAAGTGAAACCCCTGGTACCTGAAAGATTAACAATCATTTCAGTGATGAAATATCAAAATCCCCCCTGCACCCAGAAAGAAATATGATATCTACATATCTCCAATGCGTGTCGTCTGATACTAGCCCAAATCAGTTATGAAATTGGCTACTAAGTCAGGGCCGTCTTTGTCCATCAGGGGAAGGGGCCAGGGGCCCTCATCATGGGCTCATGAGGGGGAATTTTTGTGGCGTTTCCCTTTTATGTGGATTTTTTTTACTTACTCTCTTATTATTACATTTGTACTGATTGAACTATATTATTGTTTTTTTTTCATAATTAAGTATATTTGAATAGATGTACTTGAAATAAAATAGAGATAAATAATCATGAGACACATCTTTAAAAAAAAATCTTTAGGGGGATTTTTTTTCCAAAAAAGGGGAAAAAAGTATACTTTTTTGATGGGTGACAGGGCATATATTCGGCCCAAAAAAATGGAGATCGACGGCCCTGTAAGTGTTTTTCCTTAGCGCCAATGAAGTATCCCTGAATAAAATATAAAAGCAAAAGTAGAATGACATCATCAATTTTGGAAAAAAAATTGTGTAACCACAAATAATTACAGATATTTTAATGGGTTGAGGGTTACATTTATATGATAAAGAAATGTGAAGCAGGCACAATAGTTTAATCACAGAGATTCAAATTTTGTTACATAAAAAACCCCAAACAACAGAATGTTGATCTAAATGTAAAACAAGAATGAAGATTTTGAAAGCAAAAGTAGACGACATCACCTATAAATGCAATTTGGGGATTTTTGTCAGAATATGACAGATTAGAATTTCATGGTTTGAGGGAGACATTTGGGTATCTGATAAAGAAATGTAAAGCAGACAATCAACCTTCAATTTTCCTTAGAAAACAAAATGTTACTCCTTTTCAATTATATTGATGAACAGATTGAACGTGGTAAACATGTCATAGTGTCATGACATATATACTGAAATGTTTGTGTGTAATTTAAGAACGCACTGATTCGAAAGAAACACACCAATTGTTCATATCAAGATAGAAAGCACATTCTGGAGGATTCAGCTGATCGCCCAAAAGTTCTTGGAATCTGGCAATCAGCACTTCCTTGTCAGTCGTCCCCAATGAACTAAACTGCTGCAGCAGATTGCCTTCTAATTCACCGTCCACATCCATCGAAACAGTTCTCATAAATAACTAGTAAGAATCTGGAACTTCCACGCAAGTTATTTCTGTCATCATTCTCATTTCGTATTTCTAATGTTTGCTTACGTCACAATATTCGATTAAGGTTACATTCCACTAAACTCATTGAGTATCCACGAGTAGGGCCTATTTTTAAAGTGTTCCTCTTCTCTTCTGGTATAAAATCAATCTCCACGCAGAGTTGTCGTTCTATGCTCTCACATACACATTTGATCCAGCTATGCTGGTTCCAGTCAAATCTCTGCGCGGAGGTTGGTATAAAATCCATTCAGCAATCGCTACTAAGCCTTGAGTGGTTATTTAATATGTACTATGTGTTTTTGCAACATGTTTTGCCTTTCAGTGGAGACTATCTTGAAAGATGAACTTATGGGTGCATTTATTGAGGTACTGGGCTTTTGTCGAGATTTAACTGCTGTGATGAGGTTTTCTGAAGAGTGACATACCTTTTTGCTACTTTTCGGAAGAGAACATATTCATGTTTAAATTGATACTCGGTTTGCACAATCTGACATGTCGGAAATTCAAGTAAAATTCATTGAAATGTGGCCGTTTTTTAATGGGACCCTATGATAATTGGATTAAGTGTAAAATTATCTTAAGCGAAAGTTTATGATAAACATTGGTTCGCCCTAGACACATATACCGGTAATCGTTTTTTGGTTGTTCTCCACTGGTCCTTCGCATTGCAGTATGCTATCATGTTACCCACCGCCTTTTTGTTATACACTCAATTAGGCTAATGTGGATAGGTTGATCTCTATAACGTCACATAGATAAATGTATAGTACTGTGAGCTGTTTTCACACTTGTACAGATTTTAACGCATTTTAAATAATTATTTTAACTAAGAGAAATTATTAGTCATTTCTCATCTTTAAAGCATTTTCAATTGAAATTTAAATAAGGGGGACAATATGAGTAATTACTTAACTTTTATTGCGTGCACGCTTACAAACTAAAGAGCGTCGACGTTTATTTTTCAGAAGCGCGGCGTATTGAATATTTCGTATAGATGCAAAGTATGAATAATCCAAACATATGATATTGAGTTCAGACTCAAAATTCCACTATTCCGACCATGGATAACCAGTGCATTTTGCGTAAAAAAGGAATATTGTGCGGTCCCCTTGACAACATATGATAAAATGTGACGTTTGTTAGCGCTGGCAACATCGACTATGGGAACCTCTGAATTTATATATATAATTGACGCCAACATTTTACTTTGAGATTGGTATGTTTAAATTTGTCTTTGTTTAAACTATACAGAATTAAAATTGTCCATATATTTAATTTTGATTGACCCCGTTTGGACTCATTTTAAGCTCGTTTTTTTTTCGAAGAAAACACGAGGTATTGTCATAGCCAGCTCGTCCGCCGTCCGCGGCGTCCGAAACTTTAACATTGGCCTTAACTTTTGCAATATTGAAGATAACAACTTGATATTTGGCATGCATGTGTATCACATGAAGATGCACATTTTGAGTGGTGAAAGGTCAAGGTCATCCGTCAAGGTAAAAGGTAAAAAAAAAAAAAAAAAATCCAAGCACCCACAGCTGAGCGTTGGCACCCGCTATGCGGTGCTCTTGTTATTTCAAATCATATTACAATTTTAACCGCGCAATTTCATGTGGTCTTTAATTCGCGCAATAAAACAAATCAAGTTGAAAGGATGTTCAAAATTGCCTGTGCCAATTTAAGAATACAACGATAATCAAATAAAGGATACATGATACTCCAGGGGCATTATCAGTACCGAAAGTATTTTATTTGACGCAAGTGACCACTAACATATACGATCGATGACAAAACTTTAAACATAAAGCAATGATTAAAACTGGGATCACCGCGTTGTAACGGTCGATGAAAGCATTCTGAGTTTACACATGTTGGATGCTTACCTACCCTCACAGTTTGCACAGAATTTAGCACAAAACACGCAAGTGTGAAAATAACCATTAGCATCGTAATTCAAATTAACTAGTTTTATATGTCTGTCAACAACATGTTAAGCCCATTGTCAGTAATGCTTGAAGTTATTTAACAAGCTGAACCATGCACGTGTGTGGTCTTTAGCCTTTATTGTGACATTGACCTAAGACCAAGGGATGATACTATCACCAATTGGTCTTAGGTCAAGTTCACACTGATGCACCTTCTCATACAAGGTTAAAATTGTCGGTAAATCATTTTTAAAATGCATGATGAATGATAAGCTGTTCTATGGCAAAATTTAACCTTTGACTTTTACAGGTAACATTGACCTTTAACCCATTTATGCCTAGCGTCTAGAAAAAAAGGCCTTGGCAAACAGCGTAGACCCAGATGAGACGCCGCATGATGTCTGACAGTCTGCGCTGTTTGCTTAAATGAATTTCTGTAAGAAATATTCAAAATAAAGAAATAAATATACTAGACATCCCTAATTTTTTAAATATATTGATCCGATTTAGAAGGATGGGAGAGTCCACTAGACATAAATGGGTTAAGGTAGGCAGATGGTTGTTACACATCACAAACTGTTTCTCAATGGTGAACATACTTCTAAAATAGCATGTTAAATGACGATGAAATACAAATCTGCCAAATCTGACCTTTTACCTCTAAGTTTTACCTTGAACTTTGAAGTAGATAGACGGGTGTAACACACGACGTCTTCTAATGTTGGTCATTTTTGGTAAATTATATTTAAAACTGCATGATGAAGTACCATGTCACATTCCGGATAAGCTGTTTTATTTCAATTTTGAACTTTGACCTCTAAGTTTTACCTTGACCTTTGAAGAAGGTAGACGGGTGTTACACACGACGTCCTCTAATTTTGGTCATTTTTGGTAAATTATATTTTAAACTGCATGGTGAAGTACCATGTCACAGTCCGGATAAGCTGTTTTATTTCCGTTTTGACTTTTGACCTCTTAGTTTGACCCTGATCTTTGAGGTAGGGAGACGGGTGATAATCGCCACAGTCTCCGAATGGTTGTCATTTGTGGTAAGAATGTTTTCAAATGCATGATTAATGACAATCCTACAGTCTGGACACGCTGTTTTATGGCCATATTTGGCCTTTGATCTCTGAGTGTGACCTTTATCTGTATTACATGCGACAAGCCGTCTCCTCATTGTGGCCATTTGTGAAAAGTTATTTTAAAATTTGACAAATGACACATTTACATTCGTGACAAGCAGTCCTATGGCAAAGTGTGAACTCGACCTTTGAGGGTTGAAGACGAGTGTTACACGGGACACATCGTCTCATGATGATGAACATTTGTGGTAAATTATTTTTAAATTACACGATGACTAAGAATATTGCAGTCCGGACAAGCTCGGACGCACACAAGCAAACGCACACAGTGACACGCACGCATGCATGAGAACACATGCACGCCAAAACGCACGCACGCACAAACGCTCGACTCGTGTGACTGCTTTGTAAAGCTTTCGTAAAGCGGGCTTGACAAAAAGGAATTAAACAAATTACAATTTATTTTTCAATGGTCGCGATCATGTTATCAGTGGTTTCCACTAAGCAATAACGATGGCCGGTCGAGATCCAATTTACATGATGAATTTAAGTAAGCAAGGGTCTACACAAGTCACATGTAATGGTCATAAGATAAAAAGTACTTATTAAGCAAGTTAAAAACTTAGGCCTACCAGTATATTGTTTTTTATCAGGTGAAGCTATTGTACAAAACATTATCTCTGAGGTCAATGGTAAACTTAATTTTTTGTATAGACATAATAGATGTTTGGATTTTCGCACACGTAAAATGTTATCATCTGCACTTTTACAGTGTCACTTCGATTATTCTTGTTCATCCTGGTACGAAAGTTTGAATAAAGGTCTAAAATCTAAACTCCAAATTGTCCAGAACATAATAATCATATTTATAAAAGGTTACTCTCCAAGACATTCTATTACTTGACAAGACTATGTTCATCTGAATATGTTAAATGTTACCAATAGAGTAAAACAGCAAAGGCTAAATCACATGCATAAAGTCTATTATAAGACATGTCCTTCATATCTTAGGGAAAACTTTGTTAATAGCTCTAGAGCAACCAAGCAATTTAATTTTATTTTACCTAGTGTCCATAATACTTCTTGTAAACAGACTTTCTTATATACTGGACCAAGAGACTGGAACTCTCTACCTGACAATATTAAAGGTGTAAAAATATTGTTCAAACAATTAGTGAAAAAGCACCTTCTTGAACAATAAGTATCAGAAAGTAAACGTGACTTTTTATTTTATATAGTTGCAACAATCATCTGTGATAACCATGTTAAATTGTGATATTATGCATATTAAGATGAACGCCTTATTTTTATTATCCCGTTTTGTACCAAAATCTTAATTGTTAATTGTTGATGCTGTTTGTTCATATGATTATGTATCTTTGAATCACTTTGCTTTTTCAGTGTGTGTTTTATGCACCCCATTGGAAATAAGCTTTTAGCATAGGTCCTTAGCATTCATGCTCATATAAACCTACTTTAGTTACAAAACTTCAGTTTTGTTAAAAGTATGCATACAGCAACGGCGTTTTATTTGATGATCTTAAATTGGAATTTTAATTCAGCCTTGTCTTAATTCTTTGAAATCTGTGATATATTCTATGTCTCATGTTTCATATATTTGTATGTGCTAATGACCTTAAACGTAAATAAATATAAATACAATATCTAGACGCCGAAATATGTATATACCAAATGTTGTTGATTAGGGGCCTTATTAGAGGAAAAACAATCACGACTTTTAATATGGCCTCTTTTAAAAGGAGGTTCTTCACTAAAATTATTTTCAGCTACTGGACAAGGAACAGGAGGGATTTCGAGAGAGAAGGGGTACCACACATGCATTGTTACGACTGGTCCAGGATATATCGGCTGGCTTGAACAACAACAAGATCACAGTAGCTCTTTTCATTAATATGGAAAAGGCATTCGACACGGTGTGGAGGGAAAGGCTACTTGTGAAATTGTTTAGAATGGGGATTAAAGGGACCAGTTGGAACTTGTTGAATGACTTCTTAGCAAACAGAGAAGCAGTATGTTGTATTTGAAAATATATGGGTGACAGTATACATACAAAGATGGGGCTTCCACAAGGCTCTGTACTATCCCCTCTGCTGTTCAACCTTTTCCTCGCAGACTTCTTTGAAAAGGTTAGCAGCCGGAAAGTGAAGTTCGCTGATGATGGAACAATATGGAAAACGACTGATGACTTGTTGACCGTAGAAGAAAGTCTACAAGGCGATGAAGTATCTTTATAAGAATGGACAAGACAGTGGCGAATGAATGTAAATGTTGATAAGACAGAATACTGTATATTCCGAAAAAGCATATGGGATGATACAGACATTACGTTGCGGATGAAAGGGAACATACTAAAGAGAGTCAGCCAGACAAAGTTACTGGGAGTGATCCTTGACGAAAACCTCTCATTTCAAAAACATATAAAATATGTAGAAATGAAAGCATCGAGAGCCTGAGGACTACTGATGAAAGTGGCCAAGACTGAGAAGATATCTCCAGAAAACATGGTGAAGCTATACAATAGTCTGGTGGTGCCAAACCTTGAGTATGCGGCTCCAGTGTGGCAATGCAGCCCTCATGTCCAGATACTGGAAAAGGTACAGATAAAAGGATTGAGTGTATGCCTTGGTGGTGTATGTTCGGACAGCTGCATGGCCCTTGAAATACAGTCATGCGTTCTTTCACTGGATTTGAGAAGGGAGGAAATCTCAGTCAGAGAGTGTTGCAAGATAATGGAAAAAATGACACGTCACTGCTGTAGCAGATCTTAAACGAGTATAGAAATGAAATCACAGACGATAAGGTAACCCCAATTACAAAAATGATTCGCCAAGTGTGCCAAATGGAGACACTGATCGAGATAAATACAAAGTCCATAAAACCTGAATTTACGTACATGGAATATCTCCGTCCAAGCCGCTCAAGGCCAACACATTGGAACAACCTTGGCCCACAGATCAAAGGTCCAAGAAGAACGGGCAAACACAGTCATCCAGGAGATGTTGCAAAATGAAGACCCCAACACCGTCATAGCCTTCACGGATGGATCCTGCAGAGGGAACCCGGGTCCATGTGGTGCTGGTTCTTGTGTATTTCTGCCATCTGGTGATAAAGTAGAGCTGAAACAACCAGTCTCCAAGCTAGCGACAATCCTAGTTGGTGAACTCGTGGCAGTTAAAGTTACTCTACAATTTATCTTGGAAGAACTGAAGAAGCAACCGATAAGAAAGATAAAAACAGTCTATTATGTAAATTTGGAATACGACATTAATTCTAGAATGGACTGTTTCAGCTTCATTTGCTTTGTTTTGACCATGCAAATGTCGGTGGTCATGAAAACAAAGATTAAAGCCATAAATTAGAGAGTTCTCAATTAAAAATAGATGGACCTTTGCTCATGCACCGTATGGGCAAACTCTCTTTTTGATGAAATGACGTCATTATTCCCCGTGTATTTACATTGTAAAAGAGTGTAACTTGAGAATTTCGATGGAATAATGACGTCATTTCGCCAAAAAGAGGGTTTGCCCATACAGTGCATGAGCAAAGGGGGTTGCATGGTCAAAACAAAGCAAATGAAGCTGAAACAGTCCATTCTCGAATTAATGTCNTGGCCCATCCAAAAACAAATCAAAGGTCCAAGAAGAACGGGCAAAAACAGTCATCCAGGAGATGTTGCAAAATGAAGACCCAAACACCGTCATAGCCTTCACGGATGGATCCTGCAGAGGGAACCCGGGGCCATGTGGTGCTGGTTCTTGTGTATTTCTGCCATCTGGTGATAAAGTTGAGCTGAAACAACCAGTCTCCAAGCTAGCGTCAATCCTAGTTGGTGAACTCGTGGCAGTAAAAATTACTCTACAATTTATCTTAGAAGAACTGAAGAAGCAACCGATAAGAAAGATAAAGATCCTGTCAGACGGCCAAATAACAATAGGTGTGCTCAAACTAGATTGGGAATGCAAGACACATAGCCAACTAGTCCAAGAAACCAAATTACTGTGGGCTGATATCCTTAAAGAAAAAAAAAGGGGTGGACATTGATTGGACCCCAGGCCATGCTAGCATAGAGGGTAATGAGATAGCAGACAGACTGGCTAAATAAGCAGCAGAAGAAGCAGAGAAACTAGAAGTTGAAAGGTCAGAGCCTATATCCCAGGCAGATGTTCAAGCAGCAGCAGCAAGAAAGTCAGTGGAAATACAGTGGCAGAGACGTTGGGAAATATCGGACAAAGGCAGGAGACTGTTTGAATATATAAACAAGGATCCAAAAGGAATAAGCATGGACTTCAACGAGGTTGAAATACAGCGCGTGCTCCTCCAACTTCAAAGCGGTCACTGTCGACTCCGCGAACACATGCATATGATAGGCGCAGCAGATGACCCCTTTTGCGAATGTGGAGAGCCGGAATCAGTTGAACACTACCTGCTTCATTGTGATAACTATACATGAGAGACAATGTTTACTAATCTATACACCTGTACCGGAATCAGACCAACAGAGGTGACAGAGACGGTGCTGCTTACCATCACCCAAATGCTGATATTCCCTGGAAACAGAACTGCAAACAAATAGTTGAAGAGCTGAGTCGCTTTGTTCAAGCAACAACACGTTTCCCCAAACCTTCTGGCACAGTAATTTCCTCCTTCACGCATGACACACATTATAATTAACAATAAATATCTTTAAAAAAGATATAAGGCGTTGATTGTGGTTGGAGTTGGTGAAAGGTAAAAAGAGTTTAATGAATGAAATCAAAGACAGCATATGTTTTTTTCTGTGCAGTTCTTAGCTGCATTTCACGCAGTAGGGATGTTTTACATTATAACATATTGCTGATCATATATCTATAGATGCAAAAAAAGAAGAATGAAAGTGAAACTAAACTATGTTAGTCAACCGGCCACACGCAAAGTATTCGTACATATTTTAAATATTTATTCGCGCGTTCTTCGGACAACCCTGTTTAGTGGTTTGTCGGGCATTGCTATTTGATTCGATTATTAAAAGTCTCGGGAATCATCTCGCTCATGCTCAATACATTGATCATATGGTGGAATAATTCTTGTTAAATTTATCAAAAATAATATTTATCATGGTTTTGTTGAAAACACACTAAGAATCTATAATTGAGATACCATAATTATATCGGCGAAAATCTTCGTTTAACATCTGGTCTAAATAAAATTCCAGTTCACCTAGTTCACGCGATACCGTCTTTATCATATAACGATCCCTGTACTGACCGCGAACTGACCCTGATACCTTGCGGCCTGGAATGCAATGCTTTTAAGTGAGGTCACGATTCCATTGCTGGAACGAAGGCTTGTTTAAAACTTTATACTTTTACATGTTAAATGTTCAATTTCTAAACCAATAAAAATGGTTTAGCCAAAACTAATATCAGGATAACGAAAAACGATATTTTTATTAAAATAAAATAACTAGTACACAGACAGCAATATGGTAGTAATAACTTAATATGAGAACATAGCCTTTAAGTACAAACGCTCTGGCGCTGACAATCCTCTGAATATAAAGGGGCACACACAAACTGTATTGATGTCAAGAGTTGAGTGTAAAACTGTTCTATCCATCAAGGCTTTTCATTAGAGATAACATTATTTCATGCTGAACACGCAGGAAACCAGCGTATCATGCTATATCTCACCTCCTACAAAAATGACCTTATCCGATTGGCTTAGAGCGGTCACGTGCCCATGGTGTATTTTCCATACACCCCGAGTAATTTCCATACTCCTATCAACGTAAAATAATGGCGTCTGTTCGATAAACTGCTAGATAAGTATTGTTATTAATATATAATATATACTATATAATGTATACTATATACTTTATAAGATATAATATATAACATTACANCATCTCGCTCATGCTCAATACATTGGTCATATGGTGGAATAATTCTTGTTAAATTAATCAAAAATACCTTTTATCATGGTTTTGTTGAAAACACATTAAGAATCCATAATTGAGATACCATAATTATATCGGCGAAAACCTTCATTTAACATCTGGTCAAAATAAAATTCCAGTTCACCTAGTTCACGCGATATCGTCTATATCATATAACGATCCCTGTACTTGTAACATAACCGCGTATGCATAGTAACTATTCTTATATCATAAATATTATGTTATACAATATAGCAATATGATAGAAATTTAATTACAGAGAATATTATTAATATGATAGGAATGCTTAGATGTTTTTATAATATAGAAAATGTTAAAAGTTTATTTACATCAATATTTATAAATAAAATAACTATTGTAATTAATGAGAAATCTCATATCATAATAATTATATAAAGAAAATATTTAAATATTAGAAACAATAATAACGTAAATGAAATTTAGAAATTTAATAACAAATCTTTAATGGTTATAGGATTTTCTTGCATGCAGAAACGTGACATACTTGCATTCATTGTAAAATAGCCTTAATCAACGATTTGAAAGGTCAAAGATAGTATATATATTTAGATATGTGCACCTGCTACTGAGAGAAGTTTATTCAACAAGGTATTCAATTGATAAAATGGTCAGAAATGTTGACACAGAAATTCTAGTCATAATAAGTTATTTCATATCTCCATTGATCTATACCGGTCAAGGGAGTACTATTATAACCTGTTGTTGATAGACTATAAAGTGATGCAACGAGAATCTTAATCCTTGTAAATTATCTCTCAGTACAGTACATTAAATAATCGAATCAGATGTTTAAGAGGATTAGTCAATAAATGGGTTTATACTTGAAAATTATTTCGTTCCCGGGGAACGTCTTGTTGGAACAACACTCAACCAATCAGCAAATAACACGGATGTTCTGTGAAGCACTTTGACCAATCAAATATGTTGTAAAGAATATCATTATTTTATGTTAATGTGTATTTGAATATAAAACTAGATGTTGAGGTAGAGAGACTTCAGTAGATTCTGCGGATAGATTTGAGAGAACTTTGACTTGACACTTATAATTGATATTAGAGAATATTTGAGTAGAAAATAAAAGAAATAGTTAGAAATCACTCAGAGACTTATTGTGTTTCTATCATTCAGAGACTTGTGTGTTCCTATAAGACATATTAGGTACATTGACAATCCGCTACGTCACACACTGACCGCGAACTGACCCTGATACCTTGCGGCCTGGAATGCAATGTTTTTAAGTGAGGTCACGATTCCATTGCTGGAACGAAGGCTTGTTTAAAACTTTGTACTTTTTCATGTTAAATGTTCAATTTCTAAACCAATTAAAAATGGTTTGGCCAAAACTAATATCAGGATATCGAAAAACGATATTTTTATTAAAATAAAATTTACTAGTACACAGAGAGCAATATGGTAGTAATAACTAAATCTGATAACATAGCCTTTAAGTACAAACGCTCTGGCGCTGACAATCCTCTGAATATAAAGGGGCACACACAAACTGTATTGTTGTCAAGAGTTGAGTGTAAAACTGTTCTATCCATCAAGAATTTTCATTAGAGATAACATTATTTCATGCTGAACACGCAGGAAACCAGCGTATCATGCTATACTACAAAGACGCGGTCATGTTTCCGATGTTCTGGGGATTATGCTCAAATCAGCCAATGGAATAAATGAAGTGTATTCATTCGTGTCTAGCCGCGGGAAATTTTATTTGAATTCTATTGGACACTTACAAAGTTCAGGTTAGGTGAGAAGCTAGGTTATACAGCTATGCCGAAAAACCTTCCTGAGAGACAGGTGATAGACGTTTACCAGGGGAGATTACTGCGGCCGTATGGCTGTGACCAACAACAACAACAACAGTTTTTTTTCGTGTAACGTGTTTATTTTATTTGTTATCCCCCGCCAAAGGCGGAGGGATATTGTTTTGGCGTTCGTCCGTCCGGAACTTTTGTGTCCGGAGCCATATCTTGGAAGTGCTTTGGCGGATTTCATTGAAACTTGGTATGACAATTTAATGACAAACTTCAAAACATCTGTGAACAAGTCCCTTTAAGCCAATAGTGCAATGTCAGGTTTTAATATTCTATCAACATCTTACTTATATTTTCTGTTTATAAATAATATTCTCTTTTATTTCAATTACTTAAAATGTCAACTGATCGTCTATAAGCATTCTCATTCCAATGAAATAAGTTATAGAGTAACCTGGGCTTGTATCGGACACCCTCAGGAACATTGCCATGTTTTGTAGTGATGTCACGGTTGATTTCGGAAAGCTTTTGTTTTTATCGTTAAACCATCGTTGTCAGAGAAAGTACAATAACTTGTCCGATAATTACCCAGGAATTAAACGAACCATTTACGTTTAAATATGTGTGGGTGCACTAGGGGTGGATCGGACACTTCCAGGCTTGTATCGGACATCAAAAAGGGGTTTATCGGACGACTATTTTTTCAAGGGGTGATCCATTCTGTAGCAAGTACTCCTCCATCCAACCTTCAATTTATTCAGTTGGTATGTCCTCTTTGTACCGAAAGGATCATCAAACACATTGAAAGCATTTACAGATTTACGTTTCTTGCTTTTACTACGACCATAGGTGGGATGTCCAACCCAGCCAAACTGAAACAGGTTGTTACTGTGATGGACTCGCGCAAGTTCTCTCAGAAGAGAAACGAGACAGAAAGTACTGAGAAGGCCTTAAAAAGAGTTGTTTAATGCACCCGACCCTTCTGATAAAATATGCGGTCCATAACAACTTTTCGTAAATATCTAGGTCGGTCAATATGTAATATGTGTCCGATACACCCCGGCGACAAAACTTTAATACAGTTACACCAGGGAATATTCGGACACTTTTATTTTTCAATATTTATGATGATTTATCCAATTTTCTTTGCTATTACAATATTTAATTCAGTTTGTAAAACAATTAAACACACAGCAAGTTAAATACACTTTATATGTAATTCATCATAATGACTTAAAAGATGTCTTTAAACTTGACTTTTTGAATTTTGCACGACATTTTTTGATCAGGTCACTGAAGGGACGCCACTCTCAGAAAATTAATCTCTTCCAATCAAAATTGTCGATACATATTGTAAACCAATCAAATAACCATTTACAAATATTGTTTTGTCTATGAGGTAAACAACTAACAATAGAGTATAGTACAGCCGATCGATACGTGTATTTAGGATTTTCTTGTGTCGTCCGAAAAACCCCATGTGTCCGATATAACCCAGGGTTACTCTAAAGCATAACTTGATTATTTTTGTTATCTTTTAAAACCACAAACAAAAATGCCTGATATCTATGTCTAGCATGGGATTGTATAATGGATTTGTGGAGTCAAGGTCAAGGTCACTGCTATAAGTTATTGAAGAACTTTTTGTTCTTGATAACTTGAAAACAATTTAAGCAATTGAATACAATGAAACTTATACACGGATTCCTTATCCTCAGGGGGCATGGAATCAAGGTCACATTTACTCAATCAACAAAAATGATTTGGTCTTAATATCTCAAGAACAATTTGAGTTATTGTGATGCAAGCATAAATATATTGTACAATAATATTGATAATAATAAAAATACAATACATATATAATTCATTTGTGTTTGTTTATGGGGCACATTAGTCAAGGTCAGCAGTCAAGTAACTGTCAGTAAATATAGTAAAATGTTTTCCACTCAAATCAAGGTTTATGTGTCTTTAAGGATATGTTGCATATTAGAAAAAATGCTTAAAATACTAAATAACTTGATAGCTAAAATAAGTTACTTTCTAAGTAAAACAAACAGTTTGGTTAAGAACAAATGCGCCAGAAACTCTGACAAAAATAAGACAAGTCGAGCATGCTGTTCTTCTTCAAAGATAAATGTTCTGACAATTTTCATAAACAAAGTCTGGATCTTTGCCAAAAAACTTAAGTCGTTATATAGAGCCAATTAACAACGGTGTTGAAGGGAATTTTTACTTTTGAAGATTAAATTTGTGAAGTGTCTGACTCTGAATAAGAAATGAAAAAACAATGATTCAATGCAGAAAATGGAAGCAAGCAAAGGATAGAAGTTTTTATGATCTGAACAATTTTAAAGCGGGACTGTACGATTTTTATATGTGTTAAATTTTAATATATTGATAAAATTATGTTACGATGAAACAAAATAGGCAATGAAAATTATACATTGAAGAGGAATTTCATAAAATGCAGCAAAGACAAGCTAGCGCTGGTTAAAGCCGATGCCGACACTTTTACTCATATTTGTAAGGAAACAAAATTGTGTCTTTGTGTCGTATGAACGAATCTGCACTAAACCTAAATTTAGATTCACATTGTACATGCATTATATATATGCTGGCGAATTCGGCTGGAAGCCATTTTCAATTTCAGATTTAAATATCTGGCTTATTTCGCATTTTTCGACACATGTTCTTCTTAACTTTTATTTTAATTTATATTGAAATATATGTATACTAATTTTTAACACATTTAANGACTTAACAAAAGCCCTAAATATATGTTATACGTTGCTGTAACCAGTGCTTTTTGCCAACCAGTCAGTGCGCATGCGCGGAAAATCCCGAATGTAAACAATAACATTCAACTGGTCTGTGGAGTCAAGGTCAAGGTCACTGCTATAAGTTATTGAAGAACTGTTTGTTCTTGATAACTTGAAAACAATTTAAGCAATTGTATACAATGAAACTTATACACGGATTCCTTATCCTCAGAGGGCATGGAATCAAGGTCACAGTTACTAAATCTAAAAAAATGATTTGGTCTTAATATCTCAAGAACAATTTGAGTTAAATGAGTTATTGTGATGCAAGCATAAATATATTGTACAGTAATAATGATAATAATAAAAATACAATACATATATAATTCATTTGTGTTTGTTTATGGGGCACATTAGTCAAGGTCAGCAGTCAAGTAACTGTCAGTAAAAATAGTAAAATGTTTTCCACTCAAAATTAAGGTTTATGTGTCTTTAAGGATATGTTGCAAATTAGAAAAAATGCTAAAAATACTAAATAACTTGATAGCTAAAATAAGTTACTTTCTAAGTAAAAAAAGTCTGGATTTTTGCCAAAAAACTTAAGTCGTTATTTAGAGCCAATTAACAACGGTGTTAAAGGGAATTTTTACCTTTGAATAGATTAAGTTTGTGATGTGTCTGACTCTGAATAAGAAATGAAAAAACAATGATATAATGCAGAAAATGGAAGCAAGCAAAGGATAGAAGATTTTATGATGATCTGAACAATCTTAAGTAATTTTACTGATTCATGATGATATCTAGCCAATTCTAGTCATTTCTACTTCTAGATAATACCACATTCTTTGCATAATGTATTAAATAATGAGGTGTTTTTTTGTTTTAGAACTGAAAGTTACATAAAATGGAGTCCAATTACAAGTGGTCCATGACAGTTGTTTGCCCGAATGGCAATCATGACCCCATCGCATTACGTCATAATGAGGCAGTGTTTCTTGGACGATCACCTATGACAAGAATTGTTGATCCAAGATGTTCAAGAAAACAAGGTATTGTTTTTTGTTTGAAACATTTCTTGTAAAAAATTGTTTAAATTAATTGTAAAGACCAACATAACTACTAATTTGTATGACACTTTAAGTTTGCAATTGTGTTGTTTTAATTTCATACAAGTATCGGAAGCCTCCTTCATTACTGATTGAAGCTTGCTGAATTTCTGTTTTCAGTGCAGTTGATTGCCAATCTTGAAACTGGTGAAATCGAAGCTATCCAGCTTGGGGAAAATAGCTCAGCACTCGATGGGATTGAAATGATCAGGAACAAAATTTACAAAATGAATTCAAAATCGGTTTTGCAGGTTCTTACTGGATGCTTTCCAAAGAAACTGGAAATTGTTCGTAATGATAATAAACAAGACAGGGAAAAACATAAATCTGATTCAGAGATCGATAACGTTGACAAGCATCATAGAAGCAACCATAAGGACAAACACCGTAGATCCGATTCTGGTTCCAGCAAAACAGAATTGAGCAGAAAAAGATCGCATTCTCATGATGGTAATGAAGTTCCACTCAAGAAACCAAAGCTTGAAGGTGAATCTAAGAACGGAAATGTTTATAATGACAAGGAAATCAACAAACAAAGGTCGCATTTGCATGATGGTCATGAAGTTCCTATCAAGAAACCACATGAAAATAAAACTAAAAAGGGAAATGATAAAGATAAGGAATTGAACAAACGAACATCGCATTCACATGATGGTAATGAAGTTCCATTCAAGAAACCAAAGCTTGAAGGTGAATCTAAGAAAGGAAATGATGATAAAGATAAGGAATTGAACAGAAAAAGATCCCATTCACATGATTCTAAGGAAGTTCCATTTCACAAACCACATCATGAAAGTGGATCAGAAAAAGGAAATGATAAAGAAAAGGAATCAAACAAAAAAAGACATCATTTGCATGACAGTAATGAAGTTCAATTTAAGAAACCAAAGCTTGAAAGTGATTCTAAAAAAGGAAATGTCAATAATGAGGAAGCACACCTTAAGGATGTGTCATCCAAGTTAGCCTTACTGAAATCCAATGTTAAAAATTACACATCTTCTAAAGAATCTACAGTTACTGAAGATAAAGAAACAAAAAGTGAACGAAAGCACAGCAGTGGATCCAGTCCCAAAGCTGTGACAGAGTCAAGATGGGAACAGATTGACAGTCTGTATGTGTACACAGCGAAAGGTTTGCAGGATAGAAAAAAGGTTTGTATTAACATTTGTGTATGCTTTGTTTTCCATCTAATTATTCATTTTTCATTTGGAAATATATTTAATTGAACAAAACTAAACCTTGTATTAGACATGAGATAAAAATTGTGTCTGTCCAAATAGTAAAAAAGGTATTTTTTCATGCTGTTTTCACTTACTAAAATGATAATTAAAATTATAATAGAAAAATACCCTTAACACATCAATTAAATTTATCAGTACATGCATAATAATAAGTTTTTAGTTTGTGGTTGTGATTTTAAATAATTGTATTTCCTTCATTATTTGGGTGTTTTCCTAATCATAAATTAGGTGATAATGTATAGGACTTACTAAACTAGGGCATTAACAACTTCTATCTTCAGGTGGCTGCTTTTGATATTGATGGCACAATTATTACAACAAAGTCAGGGAAAGTCTTCGCAACCAATGCAGACGATTGGAGGTAATAATGTTGCAATATTTTAAATTGCAAAGATAACTGTTACCAGCTCTGACCAATTGTTTAAAAGCCAACGTATATTGTGAAAATGTCATAACCCAGGACACAAAAAATATATTTTGAGGCAGCCTTCCTTCTGGACAAGTTCCAGTGATTTTCCCCTTGTCTTAGTGTTGTTTGTACTAGTCCTATGTAAAAGTAGGCTGTGTTTAGTGAACAGTGTATTTGTGATGTTTTTATTCCCCTTAAAAACCAAAAAGGGGGGGGGGGTACATGTATATTGTTTTTGGCCTGTCTGTCTATCATTCTTTCCCAAAACTTAAACCTTGCTCATAAAATGAAAACTCTTGGGTCTATGTTCTTTAAACTTCAAATGTGCATGCATCTCATTGACATCTACAATCAAACATGGTTTGAGGTCACTAGGTCAAAGGAAAAGGTCACTGTGACCTTTACATTCAAAATATAACCTTGTTTCTAAAATAGCTGCAATGCGGCTTCAAAGCGCAGTAGGGGCATTGTGTTTTACAAACACAGCTCTTGTTTTTATGCCCCCTTAAAAAAAAGGCGGTATATTGTTTTTGGCCTTTCTGTCTGTCATTCTGTCCCAAAACTTTAACCTTGGTCATAACTTTTGCAAAATTGAAGATAGCAACTTGATATTTGGCATGCATGCGTATCTCATTGAGCTGCACATTTTGAGTGGTGAAAGGTCAAGATCAAGGTCATCCTTCAAGGTCAAAGGTCAAATATATGGCTTCAAAGCGCAGTAGGGGNCCCCACCAGTATCTACAGATGCCACGAGGTATATACTGATTTGTCCGTCTGTATTTCCGTATGTCCTTCCTTCCATCCATCTGTTTGACGAGATTAATAAGAAAAGACATGTTTCGTTCAAAATTACTAATTCATCATACAAAGATACTTGCATCGCTGATGATTTTGAACACTACATGTATCATCAAACCCACATCACCTGACCTTGACATTGACCTACTTTTAGACTTATTCATAAGGTACAAAGTCTTGGTTAAACTAAAATGACATGTTTAGCGTAAATTCAATAATGCTTCCTAAAAAGCTCTGATTCTTTCATGGATCTTGTCTTTGAACACTACCAACACAACCTGACCTCATTTTGACCTTGAAATTGACCTCCTTTTGGACTTATAGGAATATCGGTCTGAATTCTTGGTTAACCCAAAGTGACGCATTTCTTCTTAATATCAATTCCTCGTGCTACAAATCTTTGAAACTGGAATTAATGTTCTCTTTTAACATTCTCAACACATCCACATCACCTGACCTCATTTTGACCTTGACATTGACCTGATTTTAGACTAAGACTTATTCAGAAGTTCAAAATTCTTGATTTACTCAAAATAATGTGTTGCTGTTAACAAAAATAATGCTTCCTACAAAGCATTGATACTTTTATGGAAGATGTCTTTTAACACTATCAACACACTCACATAACCCAACCTCATTTTGACCTTTACATTTTGGATTTGGACTTAATCAAAGGGGCCCTTAATCAAAACTGACAAGGCTTCATTTGGGAGCATATGCGTTTATTGAATGCAGCATCTTGTTTATATTTTCAAATCAATGCTTAAACATGTTTATATTAAAAATCTCTCATCCTGTTGGACCAACAGCCAGAACTTTCAGCTCGTCCGGGAACAAAAATTACTTGGTAGGACAAGTGCAATTTTTGTGCCATGGTAAAGGCTTGTTGTCATCGTCTGATTGAGAACCTCGTTACGTTATGAATTGTGTGTAATTATAAAAAAATTGTATTAGGTATTAGGTCTTATCATGGTGTTTATAATGACTTTTCAGTTATTATTGATGTATTAATGTATTTTGTTTGAGGACAAGCCTTATTGTTTTTGACTTGTCATTTATTCTTGAACACTTCCAATTAATTCTTTAAGGATTACTATTCTTCAGGATTTGCTGTATAGAAGAACTTTGTAACATACCAGTACATGTATTTTCCCCAGGCTTTTGTATAGCACTCAAACACTGAAGAAGCTAGCACATTTGCACGATAGTGGCTTCAAGATTGTATTCTTCACGAATCAGGTAATAAACATTTAATGTATGTTATTCACATTTATGTTGTTATAAGAATTGTTCTTTGATTGTTTCCATGTCCATCGTGTATTAAAGAACATAGGTATCTAATAATAACTCATACAATCTCAGCTACTGGTAAACACAATTTTTAAAGCTCAAACTTGAGTACATGAATTCACATCACTGTCAATTTGTTGCAAAAACAGTAACATGTGGATATCATGTGTTAAGCAATTATGAAAACTAGTTCTCTGAAAAGAACATGCAATATATCTTGCAAAAGAGAATTTTATACTTATGATTGGTAACAAGGTGTATGAGTTTGTAGGCACCATTTCCCAGTCTGTTGCTGGACAAAATTTGTGAAAATGAAACGACCTCTTCAAATTATTCACATGAAGGTGCTCTTTTTAAACATTTTATTTCAAAGTGTACCTTTGAAGCAACACTTTAAATTATCCATGTAAACTGTCCCTTTAAATTATTCATGCAAATTGCTGCAATAAACTTTAAATGTGTTATAAACTATTCATATATATTAATGCGAAGCATCCCCTTTAAACTATGCAAGTGAAACTGTCCCTTTAAACTATTCATGTGAAACTGTACCTTTAAACCAATTACGTTAAACAGTCCCTTTAAACTATTCATGTGAAACTGTCCCTTTAAGTTATTCATGTAAGGCTGCCTCTATAAACTATGCATGTGAAACTGCCCCTTAAAACTATGCATGTGCATTGTCCCTTGAAGCTTTTCATGTTAGGTGCCCCTTAAACTATGCATATGAAGTTGCCCCATTAAACTTTTCATATAAGCTCACCCTTAAACATGTCATGTGAAGCTGCCACTAAAAGTTTCTAACATTCAAAATTGATATTGATTATGAGTTATATTATAAACTAGGGAAACATTTGAAACTGTTCCTTTAAACTATTCATGTGAAATTCTCCTCTAAACTATTCAAGTGAGGCTGCTGTTGCAAACTAAACATGTGAAACTGCATCTTTAATATTTTCATGTAAAGCTTCCCTTTTGAACTATTCACATGAAGGTTATCCTTTAAAATGTTCATGTGAAACTGCCTTTTTTTTTTTTTTAAATAATCATATTTAGCTTCGTATAACTTCGT
>VMBQ01003359.1:63204-96828 GCA_007657795.1 Dreissena rostriformis
GCCATAAATGAGCTTGTCCGGGCCATAACTATGTCATTTATTTCAGATTTTAAAATCATTTTGCACATTTGTTCACCATCAATGTACGGTGTGTCGCGCGAAAGAATTACGTAGATATCTCCAAGGTCAAGGTCGCCACAACTAAAAATAGATTGATTTTGAAACAAGGGGGGTAATTGTGATGAACAATCGGTAGCAATTCACATTTTGAGTTGCAGTTGTCTCCCTTTATCATACTTTTTTATTGAAAACCTGGTTTTGTGACAATTTTGTCCCTTGTTTGAGTTACTCTGTCGATTGGTCAGGTAGTCAGTCTGGTCATCAAACTTTGAGGAGACTATATGCCCACAAGATTTCCAAAATGTTTTTTCAAGATGATGCGATGTTAGCTATTGGAGTTAGAGATCGGACAAGGTAAATCTGGCTATTTTTATAATTCAAGGACCATAATTTAGAGATATTAAATGCGATCTGGGTGGTTATCAAACTTGTTCGAGAAAATATTGCTAAAAACATTATCACCAAGTTTCATGATGATCCAATTTAAAATGTTTGAGTTATTGAGCAGACATTGTTCTCCTAGACTCCTCACAATTGTCTGCTTGCCATGGGTGTTCCCATAATACGACCCTTTTTGGGCATATAAAAATCATGAACTCAAAGGATCAAATAAGTCGAAGGAAACATTAAATGTTTGTTTTCGTAAGTTGTAAATTTTAAAACTTGTCTAGTCAGATCTTTTTAAATATTTTTTCAGAGAGTTGTAACGTTCAGGCCATAAGTCCTTATTGCCTGTCATTTTAATGTTTTGTTTTCTTGGTAAAATCAGCAATTAATTATGAATTGTTAAAGGATCTGTATACAATTTATCAATTATGTTCTCATTATTTAATGTTTTGACCTGAAGTACGCTGCCATATAGGTTAGTTTCTAAAATTGCCTTACTGTTTGTTTAATGATTTGAGCCTTGTTCTGGGAAAACTGGGTTTAATGCATGTGCAATCTGCACAGGCTAATTAGAAAGGACACTTTCCGCCTTAATGGAATTTTTCGTTTAAAGAAAGTCTCTTTTAACAGAAAATCCAGTTTTAGCGTAAAGTGTCGTCCCTGATCAGCCTGTGCCAAAACTTTACGCACATGCGTTAAGCCAGGTTATCCCAGAACAAGAATCATTCAATCCCCATCTTTCTAGATGCAGCTGGTAGACCCAAGGGGTGGATGCCAAAGATGAAGAAAGATTTCAGCTCCAGTGACAGACTGGTGTGTATAGGAAGTTGTTTTGTCTTGCATATTCAGTGCTTTTGTGAAATTAACATCGCAAAGAAAAAAAATGTGCAAATACTTTCATCAAGTTACGCTAGAAGTTGTTTGTATTTCTTCGATTTCAATGCAAGTATTCATTATAATAGTTATGATTTTATATGTATAAGGGGATAAATTTAATGTAAATGAGTTACATGTAAAATAATTGTATAGGATTTGTGCAATATTTTTATGATAAACCCTACCCTGTGTTGCTATTTCAGTTTGCGTTGAATGTTGGACTTCAGTTCTTCACACCTGAGGAGTATTTCCTTGGTTACCCAACAAACAAGTTCAACATGCCAGAGTTTGATCCAGTGAGTTGACAGGCTTCTAGGGATTTCTTTCCTTATTTAGCAGGGTCTGTTGGAAGGACCCATTGCCATTAATGCCCAACATGGTTTTTATGCTCCTTTTTTAAAAAAAGGGGATATATTGTTTTTGGCCTCTGTCTGTCATTCTGTCTGTACAAAACTTTAAGAAATCTTAAAGTTTTGTCATAACTTTTGCAATATTGAAGATAGCAACTTCATATTTGGCATGCATGTGTATCTCATGAAGCCGCACATTATGAGTGGTGAAAGGTCAAGGTTATCCTTCAAGTTCAAAGGTCAAATTAAAAAAAAAATCAAAGCGGCGCATTAGGGGGCATTGTGTTTCTGACAAACACATCTCTTGTTATTTTCATGACAACCGAAATATACCAAAGTTATGAATATATTTTTATTACAGAGGATGCTGAACCCTTCCAGTGACCTGTTAGATCCCAAATCAGCTGTAGTCACGTCTCCTAGTCGAGAGGTTAGAGGTCGTTTATCTTCCTCCGTGAAAGTTTGTCTTCTTTTTAAATAAACAGATATTGAATTGGTATAGACCATATTGCAGGACATGTATAACACTCTTATTAAACACTTTTAATATTGGCACTTATATAGAATGAAAGAGTCACTAGGCCAAATACGAGTAGAAATTTAATCACACTGACTTTAAAAAATTAGCATGTTTTTTGTCTTCTGTAGATATTCATGATTATCTGTAAAAAAAAAAACAATGTGTAAGCCTTACAAAAATCCATATACATGTAGTTGCTCCTATAGGTCAACAAGCATTTTTATATGCAATTCCAATCTTGCAGTGGCGTTTTTTTTTCAAGTATGATATTTTATTGGCCTGAACATGTATCAAACATTTTGGTTGCATAGGAGTTTTGATGTCTTTAAATAAGTTGTCGTAGCTCTGCTCATATTGAATATGATTGTTAGAACTTGAAAATGTTAAAGCCTCTTAATCAGCATTAGCACTGCAATTAATAAGTAGTAATTTTCATAAGGGGTGTAATGGCATTTATCTCAAAATTACATTAATCCTTTCCACCAAACAAAAGAGAATACACTTAATTTACATTTTATATATATTTATAAAAGTACAAAACAAAATATCCGCATTGTCATATTATTATTTTTTTTTTCAGCTGGTTGTGCTGGTTGGCTCACCTGCATGTAAGCATTGGCATTATGTTTAATTTAATTGATGCTGCGCTCTATGAAAACGAGGCTTAATGCATGTGCGTAAAGTGTTGTCCCAGAGCTTATCATGGACAGCACTTAACGCTTTCACTGTATTTTTTGTTTAAAGGAAGTTACTTAATGGCAAAAATCCACTCCAGTTTAGGCGGAAAGTGTTGTCCCTGATTAGCCTGTGCGGACTTCACTGGGAAATTTGTTGTTAAACATGATTTATGTGTGTAAGTTAATTGCCCATGCACACATTTCATCTATCAACAATTTTGCTACTGTTTTAAAATACAATTATTTAGGCATTTCATTTTAATCTACTTGTTTTCTGTTTACAGCTGGGAAAAGCTTCTTTGCAAAGGAATACATGGAGTCTAAAGGCTACATTGTTGTGAATAGGGTAATGATGTATGACAAAGCTCTCGTAATCATATCATTAATTGAATGAAATGTAAGTTATCAAGAGTAAATTAAAGATTCCTTGAATGAAAATTGTGCTAACTGAACAGTAAAAGTTTCATGTGTTAATTTGGGAGTGGGCTCATTTTGCCCTCGTTTATTTTCAATGAAGTCATGGCCAATTTGGGCTTGCTGCCTAGAGGTTAGTGTTTGCTAGTGTAAGGAAATGTTAATCATACCCCCCAGCTTTGTTGGCTGAGGCATGAGCCACACCTGTGAATACCATCTGTTTGCTTGTGTTAATTTGAAACTGAATATATGTTTTTAGTTTGTGTGAGCAAAAAGTGCTCGTGGTAAGCTCTTGTGATGGCCTATTGTCTGACGTGCTTTGTCAACATTTACCTTGTTTACACTATACAGGCCACATTATTGTCAAATCTTCATGACACTTGGATTGAACGTTTGTCACATTGATATCTTGGCTGAGTTTAAAACTGGGTCATTTGAGGTCAAAAAGAAGTTCACCAGGTTAAAATAAATAAAAAGCTTGTTAACACTCTAGAAGTCACATTTATAGTCCAATCTTCATGAAACTTGGTCAGAATATTTGTTCTTATTATATCTTGACTTAGGTTGCAAATGGTTCCAGTTTGTTGATAAACATAGCCACCAGGTGACGGGGCAATTTTCCTAACGGTGATAGTATAATCAAACAGTTTATTATTCAATGCGCTATAACATAAATATTATGAAAATTAATGTAGTTATATTTAAATTAACTAATTAAATACCTGACTGGACACGACCTACATTTTCTTGGGTATTTAAATTTTGACCCGCTGACCCGACCCAAAGAATATTTTTGACCCGTTTGAGCCCTAACTGCTGCGGCTGATGATGATACTGCTGATGGAAATATTAACAACAACCCAAATTTTGAATGATATTGAATTACTGAAATTAAATATATCCAACAATTCTAATTATTTTATTTATTTTTCCAGAAAAAAAAACGCATTATAGTGATAAACCAAGTAAAACAAGAAGATCTGTTTCATTTGAAACTTATTTGACCTTTCATCCAATATCTGACATTGGAATCTCTCCACTTGATCTCTTAATAATTCACAAGTTATCTTTGCAGGAGAGACAATTAACTCCTGGCTAATTAGGTTGTCCCTGAAGAGTTGTCCCCCATTCATTAATCTAAGGTTTAAAAATGTACATTTTTCTTTTGTTTGGGATTTTTTTCAAAAGTTTGTCATGAAAATGTCCCTAGAAATTAAATATTTATGTTTCTTAAAGTACTTTAATTGTTCTGAAATCCACCTCCTCAGGATAGTTTAGTACCTTCTTACCTCTTACGTGAGTGCCATACAGCCCATGGCCCACTTGAAGGGTCATGAGGTAAGATCACTTAACAAGGCTTACACAAAATGTTAACCTGTTTAATACAGTGTCTTTCACCTGCAAATTCTTATTACTACCTTCAAGATCAATGTCATGCTGTAAAGGGCAAAATACAGGAGTTGTTGTTAAACCGTTCCATTATTTTCTAAACAGTATATAGGTTGATTGAATGACCTTCGGTGATATCTAGAGTTTTATTTGCTGTGTTTGAAGGACATTTTGAAGTCATGGCAGAAGTGTGTGGCTGCCTGTATTGCCAGTCTGGAAAAAGGACAAAGTGCCGTTGTTGACAACACCAACCCGGACGTTGAGTCTAGAGCTAGGTAAGGCTTCCTGTTACCATGGTGATTGTAGTCATTGCTTGAATAGAAATAATACAAATTAGAATATGAGATGTCTGTTTTTAGCAATTTTTAGCTCGGCTGTTTTCGAAGAAAACCCGAGGTATTGTCATAGCCAGGTCGTCCTTACGCGTCGTCGTCCGAAAACTTTAACATTGGCCATAACTTTGCAATATTGAAGATGGCAACTTGATATTTGGCATGCATGTGTATCTTATGGGGCTGCACATTTTCAGTGGTGAAAGGTCAAGGTCATCCTTCAAGGTCAAGGCCATTTATTTTTTTTATTTTTTTTTTCCCTCAAAACTGCATCCACAGCTGAGCGTTGGCACCCACTTCGGGTGCTCTTGTTTTATTAAATCTTATGATTCTAATATGTAGCGAAAAAAAAAATGTGTGGACAGAATACCTTTATTTGGGAAATGCATAATCTGGTGTTTTAATTTCTAATAAAATAACCTGTGAATAGTTAACACTTAAGCAACACTTGAATTTATACAGACTAAATATGAAATGATTTTTTGTAAGCTGTGTTTTCTCATTTGATGTTTGTATAACCAGCATTTAGCATGAGGAAATGACCCTTAATATATAAATCTTGTGATTGGAACTTCATGATATGCAACACAATATTATAAACCATACATTATTTACTAAGAAATGATTGTGGTGATAAATCCTGAAGAATTGTTTTGCAGGTATATTAATGCTGCCAATACTAATGGTGTTCCTTGTCGATGTTTTGTCTTCACTACCACAATTCAACATGCCAGACACAATGAAAAGGTAACTTATGTTCAAACCATTAATTGATATGTATTATAGATATTCAAAGAAGTGGGGGTATATTGTTTTACACCTTTGAGAAAGAACGTCTTTCGGTCGGTCCATACACCTTTTTTTATGCCTGCTATCTGTAGAATGCTTTGACGTACGATCATGCAAAATCGTATGATGGTTACTTGGGATAAAAGGAAGAATCCTTTTGATTTTGAGGTCAACAGGTCAAAGGTCAAGCTCACAGGAGCTTGAAACCTGAAATCTTGACCAAAGTCAATGGTCAAAGGCTTGTAACATTAAAATCTAAACCATTTTTTTTCCGCATGATTTATAAAGAACGCTTTGACTTACAATCATGCAAATTGGTATGGCGATTTCTTTGGAGGAAAGAAAGATGCCTATCAATTTTCATGTTGAAGGTCAAGGTTACTTGAGCTTCTAATATGAAATCCATCTATACAAAATATAAAGAGAATGATTTAACCATCATATAAATTATTT
Organism: Dreissena rostriformis; assembly: GCA_007657795.1. Taxonomy (NCBI): domain Eukaryota; kingdom Metazoa; phylum Mollusca; class Bivalvia; order Myida; family Dreissenidae; genus Dreissena; species Dreissena rostriformis. The sequence goes on from VMBQ01003359.1 coordinate 69,452, forward strand.
TTGCTGCTTAGTAATAAGGAAAAGAAGAATTTTATTCATTTGCAGATCAACAGGTCGTAGTCCAAGGTCACAAGGGCATGCAGTATTAAAGTTTCTTAACAATTGCACTTATTGACACTTGGCTGTATCTAGGGGGGGATACATGTTTAACAAACATCTCTTGCTCAATTACAACTGTACTTCATATGTTAAAGTTGTTGTCTTCTGTTTATTAGTCCCCTATCATTGAAATTGGAGGGGTTGCTATTGTTACATGAATTAGTGAAAATGTTTGAAAAATCAGCATCCTGTGTTAACTTAAAATAACTTGGTATGTAGAGGAACATTTGAATATATGTATGTTATTTGTGTTTTGGTGTCAAATCAAAACTGTGGTTGCAATGGTTGCAGATATAAGTTAAAACTGTCTGAAAAATCGAAATACTGCGATAATTCAAAAAGTAATAAGCTTCGGTAAGTTTATGAAACATGGTATGTTGATACAGGGTCATATGGGGAATATGCGAGTTATTTCAGATTTCTTGTGGTTGTTATAGTAAAAGAAATAGGTAAAAAAAACTCTATTCCGAATTATGTTACAAATCACAAAGTACTAAAGCTAGGTTGATGAAACTCTGTGTTTAGATAATTGGCTTTTGGGGAACATGCAACTTTTTTCAGTTTTACTTCTCAAAAAAATGTGGTTGCTATGACTGCCGAAAGAAAGTGAAAATGAAAATCTGGATCTTGAAACATTTTCAAAAAGTACTAAGCTTCCTCTAACAACATTATTCCGGTAGGGCACTGCTATTGTCTATGAGAAACCTCTTGTTTTTTATTATTAAATGTTAGACAAGGTTTGTGTATGCATTCCATAAATCGTATAAGATTTATGTAAATTACAGAAATAACTATATGTGTGTTCTTGCAGAAATATAATAAAGCTCATGAATTTACCTTATGTCCATGTGTTTTTTATTTGGACCTGGTAATGGCATAATAGTATACCTGTTTGTAAAATAATTATTCTGTTATCTGTTGGAAACACAAATAACAATACATGCATATTGAGCAACTACTTGATTAATGATTTAATTTCCAATTTTACTTGCTAAGTTTAAATGCAAAAAAGTGATTATGCCGAAGTCAGGTTTATGTATCATGAATGTGTTTGTATGTTTTGTAGTTTCGAGAAATCACAGACAAAACCCATCAACCAATAAATGATATGATACTGAACAGTTACAAGTAAGTGAATTCCATACAGTTCTATGAAGCATTGTAATACAATGAATGTTAATTCCTTTTTCATCTAAATCTTGAGATGTTTTATTAGATTGTGAGTTATTTTCGCACTTTAAATTATTAATCATTTTATACATTAAATTATGTGCCACAACTAAATAAGAAATAAATTTAGAAATTAATAGGTATTTTCCTATTGAATGTGTATGTTTTATGCTTTTGCATTCTATGTTATGGTAAAGAAGGGAAATGGCAAGTTAACTTGCGGGCACTAAAATCTCCACTTTGATAGGTCAGGCACATATATATCATTGGGCCATTTCAATATGAGCCTCATTCTGGGAAAACTGGGCTTAATCCATGTGCGTAAAGTGTTTCCCAGATTAGCCTTCCCGGGCTACAGTTTCTTCCTTAACTGGATTTTCATTTAGAAGATACTTCCTATAAACTAAAAAGTCCATAATAGCGGACTTCACAAGCTTATCTGGGCTGACACTTCAGGCACATGTCCAGTTTTCTCAGAACAAGGGTCAAACAATCTTCAATTCCATCGGTGAAGAACATTTATGTCATTGGTATGGAATAATTTGTATCATCATGAATACCAGGAGTAGTAGAAACCCGTGGATGGTTATGTGTTCTATAGTTTCTCAAAGTGTTCAATAAAAATGACTTATCAAATGCCCGATATAGTCATTTGAAACCAAGCCTTTTACGATTAAGAGTTTCACATGATGTGTACATTACACATTATTGGATAAACACATACTGATAAGTAAGGTTGATAGATGCTACATTGACTCTCTGAAAATACAAAAAGACGGACTTCAATCTTTGCTCTCTCTTTCATTTCAGAGGCAAGTACCATGAACCGACTCTGAGTGAAGGGTTCAAAGAAATCATAAAAGTGAACTTTGTTCCCAAATTTACAGACAAGAAAATGGAGAATTTGTATAGGACTTTTCTTCTTGAAAAGTAATTTCTTTAGTATGTTAAACTAATTTAGAAACCAAAATAAACAGTAAAACGATTTTATGGAACAATAAAGATATAACTACTAACAATAAGATGTTTTTCTATAAACATTGGTTTGAATGAAACATTGAATATGTAGATCAATTGTAAGGCTACAAAATAAACGACTTCTATTCTTTTGATAATTTATGCTACATATTCGGAATACCTACAAGTAATTTCCTGATGTACTACACATTGATCAAAAGTATACCCATACATATTAAAGCAGTTACCAATACAAATAACACACCATGTACTCAAAAAACATTCATAGAAAACATAATTGCAAAACAAAACAAAACAAACAAAATATTTTACACACTTCAAATTAAAAACCCTGCCGAAACCTCTAAAGCTCAAAATAAATGGCAAAACCTTCTTGGAGAAAAAGAATTTAATTGGAAACAAATATTTGTCATGCCATATAAATCAATTACTGATAGCACACTGAGAAATTTTGAATATAAATACATCCAGAGAATCATTGCTACAAATTAATATCTTTTTAAGTGCAACCTATCCAACACAAATCTATGTGATATGTGTAGTGAACATATTGAAACAATAGAACACCTTTTCTGGGAGTGTAAACATATTCAATCTCTATGAAATCAATTGACAACCTTTCTAGAGAAACAACAATTAAATGTTAAACTATCACTCTTAAACATCAGTTTAGGGGTAAATACCTTCCAAAATACAAGAGATCAATAATGCTGTGAATTACATTAATGAAATATTTCATATTCAGCATGAAATACAGAAAACAAACACCTACAATGAACTGTTTTATCAATTATTTAAAATTCAAGATTCAAATTGAAAAAGAAATAGCCCTCAACAATGATACACTTCATATATTTGAACTTAAATGGAAACACATACAACTTTCATAACAAGTCCGGTTTGCTTTCTACCCACTTTATGCAATTCATCTTTGTTCATTTTTTATTTTTTTTAAACACCTCTCACAAACAACCAAGGAAAACAAATACATATTAACTTTTTTTAACCAAAAGGAAACCACAGGTCAAAAAAGTATATATTAGCATATCTTGTATAACATGTTTGAACATTATTGCTGCTACATGGTATCACTTTTTAAGCTCACCTGAGCACAACGTGCTCATGGTGAGCTTTTGGGATCGCCTTTTGTCCGTTGTGCGTCTGTCATCAACATTTTGCCTTGTGAACACTCTAGAGGCCACATTTCTTGTCCGATATTCATGAAACTTGGTGAAAATATTTATCCCAATGATTCCTCGACCGAGTTTAACACTGGGTCATGCTGGGTCAAAAACTAGGTCACTAGGTAAAAAAAAGAAAAACCTTGTGAACACTGTAGAAGTCACATTTTATGCCCAATCTTCATGTAACTTTGTCAAACTGTTTGCCTAAATGATATGTTGGTTGAGTTCAAAAATGGTTCCGGTTCGTTGAAAAACATGGCCGCCAGGGGGCAGGGCAGTTTTTTCTTATATGGCTTTAGAGAAATCTTGTGAACACTCTAGAACACAATTTTTTCCCAATCCTCATGAAACTTGGTTAGAACATGTGTCCCAATGATATCTTGGACAAGTTCGAAAATGGTTCCGGTTGGTTGAAAAACATAGCTGCCAGGGGGCGTTGCAGATTTCCTTATATGGCTATAGTCAAACCTTGTGAACACTCTTGAGGCCACATTTATTGTCCAATCTTCATGAAACTTGTTCAGAACATGTGTCCCAATGATTTCTTGGACGAGTTCAAAAATGGTTCCGGTTGGTTGAAAAACATGGCTGCCAGGGAGCGTGGCAGTTTTCCTTATATGGCTAAGTAAAACCTTGTGAACACTTTAGAGGCCACATTTATTGTCCAATCTTCATGAAACTTGGTCAGAACATGTGTCCCAATGATATCTTGGAAAAGTTCGAAAATGGTTGAAAAACATGGCTGCTAGGGGGCGTGGCAGTTTTCCATATATGGCTATTGTTAAACCTTGTAAACACTCTACGAGTCACATTTATTGTCCAATCTTCATGAAACTGGGTCAGAATATTTGTCCCAATAACATCTCAGCTGAGTTCGAAAATGGGTCCAGGTCATTGAAAAACATGGCCACCAGGGAGCGGGGCAGTTTTCCTTATATGGCTATAGTGAAACCTTGTTATAACACTCTAGAAGTCACATTTACATTTATAAATCAATCTACATGAAACTTTATGTTCCATAAATTACTTTTATCATTTCCTTCGGGTCTCAGGTGAGCGCCATAGGGTCCATGGCCCTCTTGTTTTTGATCATATACATGTATACATTGTATGTCTTATATTGAATAAAAATATGTTAAACTGGATTAATTTCAAATGGCTTAGCTTTAGTTTTGGATAGGATTTGTTTAACAGGCAAAGGGATAGGAACACTTTACATTTGTTTGCCCATGCAGTGAACTATCTGAGTAAGGAATCCAGAATCAAGTATGCATCGTAATTATGTAATAGTTATCTTAAAAAAAAAAAAAAAAAANAAAACAGTCAATATTATACAATTGCTGTCATGCCTTAATGCATTTTGCCCTTTTATTAGCCTCAATCTTCGTGCTTTTTAAAAAGAAACTGAAAACCTGCAAAAAAACATGTTTCATAAAGCTTTTTTTTAAAGCCATTTGCCCGGATGGACTACATTTTTTTTTAATTGACTTGCCTTGACCTAAGTCTACTCTCCCCTGGCAAACGGGATAACGCTTATTTCTATCCCTGAGGTGGATTTGTTGTTAGGCAATGTATATCTCATAAAAATGGTGGTTTCTATGAACTATTTGTAATAAGTATTTTGTATGTTTAGACTGATTGACATGTTGATCCTTGTAAATTTCATATCAACGTTTGTATGACGACATAGTCATTTTAAATAGTGAAACTGTTTGTTGTCAAATTTGCAATTTTGGGAAAACTTATAAACCATCATTGTGTTCGACTTTGTGGCGTGCTTGTATGCACAGTCCTGAACACCAGATAAATGCAACCATTTTGCGCTTGGCGGTGAAAAGTGTGCAGCCACTTTGGGACAAATGCTCTACTTAGTGACCTTATCCGGCCGCTTACACAGCTAATCAATTAAGTCTGGAAAGGTATTCACCAACCAATACTTAGACTTAAGAATAGAGAATCGTCTTAGACTCAATGAAAATGCCTCAGAGATTCCATTTACATATATATATATATATATATATATATATATATATATATGATCACAAATTCAGTTCATATCATCACCACCCGGCAACACTTTATACATGTATATAGAAAATTGATGTTACTTCTGTGCCGCTCTGGGGTATGCAGGGTACATATGCAACATGCTAGTTATTTACTGTTAATGACTTGGTGAGTGTTGACTTTTCATACGTGTCAGTCAGAAACATGTACATTATAATTTATAATGTTTAACTTGCTAATATAGCATGTCAAGTGGGAATTCTATGACTAGTATTGAGAGGTTGTTCTTATTTTTCCGTTGATAAGAATTTACATGTATATTATGCCATTTATGGTGACTGGTTACACAATAAATATGTCAGCTTCCATTTATGGTGACTGGTTAAACAATAAATATGTCGTCTTAAAGAGAGTTTGTCTTTTGAACGTTCAGTGCATTAGATGTTTGCTATGAAAGATTTTATCAACATAATTAATATTGCTGATTTTAGTTTGCAGAAGTGAGTCAATATGTGCATGGAATTTACAAATAGTGCAACATTACGGCAAGGTCTGACACATAATATTGCAGTTAACTAACAAAATGTAGAATTTGTATTATGAATTAATCAATACTTACTTAGAATAACAAAGGTCTTAAACACTTCATATGTCTACATAATAAACTTATTGGTAAAACGAATTGTACAATATTTATTGATTTTTGTATGCGCTCTTCACATAATTGCTCTGTTCATCATCATGCTTTGACTTAATGTTTATCAGCCTTTCCGTGCAAATGCAGTTGATGGTCATTTTATCAATAAATAGAAAAGATTGAAAATCTTGTCTAAAACAACTTGCTGCAGTTCCGAATCTTAAGTATGCAAATACAATCAGCATCAGGACCTGTATTCAACAAACAATTCCTAGGAATTTAGAATATTCTTTAAATTCAAATAGCCAGTTATTCCATTAATTTTGAGTCAAACTTGCCTTTAACCACCTCTAGCAACATATTTCTTTATTAATGACATTTTGTTACTGACAAAGGCATCATTGGAAGCGTGTTCATGTATATAGTCTTTAGTATTTTTTTCTTGGATCTAAGTCTTTTCTTTATTCTGAAGTCTAAGAATGGCTTGGTAAATACAGGCCAAGGACTGAGGTATGTTAGCCAACTCACATTCATGTACAGGTGGCAGGTGTTAGCCAACAATACACAGATATTCTGAATGCAATGGCGGCTCATTCCACTGCCAGTCTCAATGGTGGATGCGACAAGTTAGCTACTGGAGTTAATACATAGATCACATTGGGGATGAAAGAGATAGGAATATGGAACGTATGAACAATCCATGCTAGAGGCAAGGTCCACGAACTGACGCACGAGCTGAAGCGCTACTGCTGGGCCATCATCGGGTTAGCCGAGGTCAGGTGATAAGGCTTCGGAGAAACATCAACATACAAAAGGCATGATATGGTTCGGATTCTAAAAATCGCAATGGGGTTGCTTTCATCGTTAGAAGGAGGTAGTCAACAGCGTCATCAGTTGCAACCCAGTCTCCACTTGGCTCAGTTCCACAAGTTTCTCAGCGAAAACTCACAACATCACCATCGTCCAGACTACGAAGACGAGGACATGGCAGAGTTATATGAGGAATTTATCAATGTCAAGGCCACGAGGAAGGACATACGCATTGTCCTAGGCGACTGGAACGCCAAGGTTGGACCAGACTCCTACCAAGACTGGTCAGGGACAGAAGGTAGATATAGCATAAAAAGACCATCGACAGAGGGTTGAGACTTCTTGAGTACGCCAGAAGCCACCATCTTACCCTGGCCAACACGCTGCACCCAAACAAACCGTCCAGAACATTGACCTGGCATGCTAAAAATCGGCAAGTAAACGACCAGATATATTTCATACTGGCGCTGCAACGGTTTGAGTCCAGCATCAACATGGCAAACACAAGAATGTTTCCTGGCGCAAACATCGGCAGTGACTATGTCTTAGTGCTCATCATTATCAAGTTGAAGTAAAAGAGCAAGTGCATCACCATGAACCCTCACATTTGATTTGACCATGAGAAACTGAATGATCCACAGATACCAAAGGCATTTCAAGTACAAATAGGTAGCAAGTTTGCAGCCATGAACATCCCAGATAATGACATCGACACATCACCAACAACATTAAGTAGGCCCTGCTGTCATCAGCCAAAGAAGTTCTAGGGGGAGAGAGAAGGAAGAACAAGCCATGGGTGACGACCAAGATCATAGGCTCGGTGTAACAAAAGAAAAGATCTGAGGCATGAGAAGTACACCAGCATGGACTCTATGACAGAATACCAGTAAGTGACCAGGGAGGTGAGGACAAATATGAAAGAGGCCAAGAAGAAGTGGACCGAGAGAAATGTCTTGACAAAGAGATGACCAACGGCAACAGTTAGACGGCCTACAGCACCCTCAAGACCTGCACGAAGACCAGTCAGCCCAAGGCCAGTGTTGTAGCAGAAGCTGAAGGGAACCTTCTGACCGAGAGTACCGCAGTCCTGAACAGGTGGACTGAACACTGCAGCGTCATGTTTAACTACCCACTTCTACCAGACCCCAGTCTCTCAGAAAATCCCATACCAGAAGCGGACGACGAAAGTCAGTCCATACTAAAGTCAGATGTGGAGGAGGCAGTGTGAGTCTGAAGAATGTCTGCTCTCTCATGTCCTGTTTAATCTTTTCCTTGATGCGATAATCCAGGAAACCCGGTATGACCACCACACCTCTTTCTCCATCGGTGGACGACCTTTTCTCCATTTTGAGATCCTCTGATGACATTGACCCCATGGGTGGAACTAACATTTAATCGTAGACCTCACCAACAGACCATATGAAGAGCAGGAGCATACGGAATGGAGGTCAGCACGGAGAAGTTGAAGATCATGGTGAACAGCACGAAAACAAACCAATGCAGACATCTCCATGAACGGCGAGAAGCTCGAAGAAGTTACCAGCTTCCAGAACGTGGAATCAACTCTGTCCCGGATGTTACCATTACCGCAAAAATCCGAATACAAATAGACATGGCGACCGCAGCGATGGCCAGACTGAGCAGGCTGTGGACAAGCAGCTCCATCAGCTTTCCCACCAAGTACAAACTCTACAAGTCCCTCACAGTTTCCATCCTTCTGTACGGCTCTGAGACCTGGACGCTTAACGCAGGATACAGGCATTCGAACACACGTGTCTCCGAAGAATGCTCCGCATCTCCTTCATGGAGCACAAGACCAAGGAGTACGCCCGGAACATGACGGCACCACTTGTTGGCCCACAAGAGCCCCTCCTGGTGGCCATCAAACGTTGATAGCTGGCTTGGTTTGGATACGTCACCAGGCACGAGTCTCTGTGTAAGACTGTGCTTCAGGGCCCGCTAGAGGTAAGCCTTCATAACAAAAGCTGGATGGACAAGGTAAAAGAGTGGATGACCTATTCTCAGCAGTCCATAACAGACCTGACTGGCGTAAGATCTCTGTGTTATCGTCTCTCATTCACCCCAACGGCTATACCGGTCAACTAAATTTAATGATGATGGTGACAACAAGCATACTTAAAAAAAAAAACATGAAATAACAGCTTTTCTTAAGCTAATTTATAATGTGATGTCCATTCTAAGATTGGTGTCTTATTCCTAATTCCCGTAATACATTGTTAATGAAGATCAACTGTGAAAATGTTATCGACCACTCTTAGTAATAATGGTGATAAGATTACAAACTAAAAAGGCGACATTATGTATGCCTTAACAAATTGATCAGATGTTCGTTGAATTTGCCACACGTGAAATTCATCAAATGAAAAAAAAAAATGCGACGACATTGTCCATTTTGCCCCGAATCCTTTTTTTAAGCAGAATTTAGTTTGTTTATTCATTTGGCTAAGCCTACATATTTTACGACTTAGACTGTTTATTTTTTTGTTTAAAATGTTAATAATACAAAATGGCAGCATCTAACAAGCTAAAGGCGTTTGGCAGATATGTTAAACATATATGTACACAATAATTATTCCGCACCTTTCGTTCATCTCAGATGATATAAATAATGAAATCAAAATAGTTTAAATTTTATTTTGCTTGCTTCTACGTTTGGGGGCAAAATTATGTTAAACACTGATCAATTTTTCGTTGCCTAATTGTGTATTTACCAACTGTTTAAGAAGTATAACTGATGTATGACATACAACATGAGACTGATAAATGCATATAATTGAAGCTGATTGTTCGGATACTTTAGATCATATCTTATGAAATAACAAGGATAAAATTGTTCAGTCTGGAGTAATATCTGTTGGTCTCAGCGACCATTGTCTTATATTTTGTACAAAAAAATCTACTAAAGTTCGAACATTTTCTCACAATACATTGAAAATCAGATGTCTCAAAAACTATAGTAAAGAATCATTTGTTAAAAAATTACTGGAAACCGACTGGAACAGATGTTTTTTTTTTATCAGAAAATGTAAATAACGCATGGAACATTTTTAAAGATTTATTTTTAAATGTTGTAGATAGTGTTGCTCCGATCAAAGAAGNACATCTTGCTGCAGTTCCAAATCTTAAGCATGCAAATACAATCAGCACCAGGGCCCATATTCACCAAACAATTCTTAGACTTAAGACTAGAAATTAAGAATATTATTTAAATTAAAATATCCAGTAATTCCATTTATTTTGAGTCAAAGTTGCCTTCAATCACGTCTAGCCACAAATTTCTTTATTTATGACATTTTGTTACTGACAAAGGCATCATTGGTAGCGTGTTCATGTATATAGTCTGTAGTATTTTTTTGTTGGATCTAAGTCTTCTTTATTCTCAAGTCTAAGAATGGCTTGGTGAATACAGGCCCAGGTATGTAAGTCAACTCACATTCATGTACAGGTGGCAGGTGTTAGCCAACAATACACAATTTATGACAAATTATGAGTAAAACAGACTCCTGAATATAATATTTTTCCATTAATATGCTGGATTTTACCACAACACTGAATGTTTGTATGGATTTGAGAATATACATAATAATGAAACTGGCCATGGATGAATTAACGCAGGTTAAACATACAGTGATAAAAGTCAAAAACACATTCTCTTTTAATGAAAAAGTAATGAACATTGACTATCAAACTAAAAGTATGCACAGATTATAACAAACACGATTTACTTAAGCAAACTGAAAGGAAATGATGAGGAACAAAACAATAGAATACCAAGCCTGATCGGTCGGGGACCGGAATAAAACAATGACGCCTCATTCCACTGCCAGTCTATGGTGGATGCGAGCTAATACATAGATCAAATTGGGGATGAAAGGAATAACTATAGGAAGATGGAACGTATGAACACTCCATGCTAGAGGCAAGGTCCACGAACTGACGCACGAGCTGAAGCGCTACTGCTGGGCCATCATCGGGTAAGCCGAGGTCAGGTGATGAGGCTTGGGAGAAACATCAACATACAAAAGGCACGATATGGTTCAGCCGGTCGGATTCTAAACATCGCAATGGGGTTACTTTCATTGTTAGAAGGAGGTAGTCAACAGCGTCATCAGTTGCACTCCAGTTGGATCAGTTCCACACGTTTCTCAGCAAGAACTCACAACATCACCATCATCCAGACTACGATGACGAGGACATTGAAGAGTTCTATGGGGAATTAATCAAGGCCAAGGCCCAGAGGAAGGACATACGCATTGTCCAAGGCGACTGGAACGGCAAGGTTGGACCAGACTCCTACCAAGACTGGTCAGGGACAGACAGCAGATATGGCATATAGAGACCATCGACAGTGGGTTGAGACTTCTTGAGTTCGACCTATCTCCATTTTAAATCTGCTGATGACATTGACCTCATGGGTGGCACCAACATTGAATCCAAGACCTCACCAACAAACCCTATGAAGAGCAGGAGCATACTGGATCGAGGTCAGCACAGAGAAGTTGACGATCATGGTCAACAGCACGAACAAAAACCAATGCTGACATCACCATGAACGGCGAGAAGCTGGAAGACGTTAACAGCTTTAAGAACGTGGGATCAAACCTGCCCCGGATGTTACCAGTACCGCTGAGATCCGAATACAAATTGACTTGGCGACTGCAGCGATAGCCAGACTGAGCAGATTGTGGACAAGCAGCTTCAACAGCTTTCGCACCAAGTACACACTCTACAAGTCCCTCATAGTTTCCATCCTACTTTACGGCTCTGAGACCTGGGCGCTTCACGCTGACACAGAACGCAGGATACAGGCCTTTGAACACACCTGTCTCCGTAGACTGCTCTACATCTCCTACATGGAGCACAAGACCAAGGAGTACGCCCGGAACACGACAGCACCACTTGTTGGCCGACAAGAGCCCCTCCTGGCGACCATCAAATGTTGATAGCTGGCTTGGTTTGGATACGTCACCAAGCACGAGTCTCGGTGTAAGACTATGCTCACGGGCACGCTAGAGGTAAGCCCTCATAAGAAAAGCTGAATGGACAAGGAAAAAGAGTGGATGACCTATTCTCAGCAGTCCATAACAGACCTGGCGGAGGATCTCTGTGTTATCGCCTCTCATTCACTCCCCACGGCCAGACCGCTGAACTAAATGATGCTGATGACAACAAGCGTACTTAAAAAAAACAAACATGAAATAACAGCTTTTCTTGAGCTTATGTATAATGTGATGTCCATTCTTAGATTGATGTCTTATTACAAACTCCCATAATACATTGTTAATGAAGATCAATTGTGAAAATGTTGTCGACCACTTTCAGTAATTAGCTATGGTGATATGATTAAAAAACTAAAAAGGAGACATTATATAGGCCTTAACAAATTGATTAGATGTTCGTTGAATTTGCCACACGTGAAATTCATCAAATGAAAAACAAATGCGACCACATTGTCCATTTTGCCCCGAATCCTTTTTTAAAGCAGAATTTAGTTTTTTATTCATTTGGCTAAGCCAACATATTTTACGACTTAGACTGTTTATTTTTTGTTGAAAATGTTAATAATACAAAATGGCAGCATCTAATAAGCTAAATGCATTTGGCATAAATGTTCAACAAATATGTACGCAATGATTCTTCCGCACCTTTCGTTCGTCTCAGATGATATAAATAATGAAATAAAAATAGTTTTAATTTTATTTTGCTTGCTTGTAAGTTTGGGGCAAAATTCTGTTAAACACTGATCAATTTTGTTGCCTTATTGTGTATTATTAACTGTTTAAGAAGTAAAACTGATGTATGTCATACAAAATGAGACTGATAAGTGCATATAATTGCTTCTGATTTTCATTTCAAAATCAGCAGTTACATTCATTATACAAAGAATATAAGTGTTGATACTTCTCAAGCGATTTTTGGATCAGCCCTCTGTCATCTTTGCTGAAATTCTGGTTAGAATATATATATTTAAGTTTAATATTTAAAGTTGTATGATTTTGAGACAGTGAATAGTTTTTTTTATTTTATTTTCATGATAGGACATAGTGTAGCCTTTTTTTCTTTCATGCAATAATTTCTGTTTCCGGTCAATGTGTGAATAACAAAACTCTTCATCTGTCATATGATAGATTGGTCATTGTTTTGTTTTTTAAATCATTTTTATAAATAAAAATTATCCTAAATGATATATATACTAATGACTTATGTGCTTCCCCTATACAATACAGCGCATATTCATTTTATGTCAACATGACATCACTTATTAACTCTACCTGCTTTCGTACAAACACATTTCGTAAAAAGATTTCAAATCAAACATCAACTTACTTTTCAGTATTTGGAATCAATTTAATTTAAAGTTGTTGCTTATTGTAAAGAATCTAAAAATCTTCAACTGGTGCGGATCATTGTATTTCATGAAATCTATGTACACAAGTGTCACTTCAGATAATAAGATAATATACATGTATACATGATCCAACCAAGGAAGTGATTTTAATCAATAAACTTGAATAACAAATATTGTATTACTCAGCAGTGTGTCTAAATTATAAATTATCATTTATCAACAGCTATTTTTGTAAAATATAGTAATTGGTACACATAATGGCCAGTGGACGGAGTCTTCCTAGTTATGGGGCGGTACAGGAGTATAGAGATGACCCGAATTACAGAGACTACTCGGACAGACCTGGTCCTGGTATCAGTATTATTTATAAACCACTATATTTAAAATTACTAATGTTTCAAGATTTGATGTCTGTTTAAATAATCAGATCTTTGTTGTATTTGTTTTTGAACTTGGGTGTCACAGACTTGGTTATCTGTTTTAGTACTTCATGTGTTAATTAGTAATTCAATTGTTCACTGTATCTATCATCATATGATAATATCTCATATTGCTATCTGTTTTGACTGGAAATACATCATTGCTCATACAACCTTGCAACAGAAAAATGTAGATCTGTCATTATTCATGGAATTTTTCGTTTATAGTTACATGTAGTCTCTTCTAAGCAAAAATTGAGTCTAGGTGGAAATTGTCGTCCCTGATAAGCCTGTGCAGACTGCACGGGCTAATCTGGGACAACACTATACAAACATCCATTTAACCCCGTTTTTTCAGAGCGCCACTCAATTATAAACATTAAAGGGATCAATCTTAACAATTTTGGATGAACAAATTTCATTTTTGCAATCAGTGAGTGTGTGTAATGATCAAAATTAGCACAAGTCATTATTTGTTTTTTATTTTTTGGCCTGTCTGTCTGTCTGTCAGTCTGTCTGTCCAAAACTTTAAGAAATCTTAAAGTTTGCCATAATTTTTGCAATATTGAAGATATCTTCATGTTTGGCATGCATGTGTATCTCATGGAGCCGCACATTTTGAGTGGTGAAAGGTCAAGGTCATCATCATCCTTCAAGGTCAGAGTTTTTTTTTTGTAATTGGGATTGCAAATGGGATTGCCACTTTCTTAACAAACTACTGATTTTGATGACTATGTAAAATCTTTATTAAATGTATTCTTATTTTGTTTTCAGGGTTTGAAGAACAGTTATCTGCAATCACAAGAAACATCTCTGCTATTAATAATGGAGGTAATACAATTTGCAGCTTGTTTGATATATTGTAAAGAAGGAGATCTTTTTGTGTTTCGCTTGAAAATGGATTCTTTGTATTTTGTAACATCACATTTCATTTGAATCATTGCGTCAAGGTTTTGTTTAATAAATAAATATAAAAATATATTTATTTATCTTATTAGAACATCTTTGCTTATCTCACCTCCTTTAAGCCCATGAAAATAATTTAAAAAAAAGCATAAGAATTAATCTTTATCAATGCTCTCATACAAAATAGACTGTTTCTAGACAATTTTTAATTACCACACATCACAATCCGTGACAGCAACATGATGACTTCAAAAACCCATGTGATAAAAGTAAATTGTAGTAAACATATTTTGATTTAAGTTTTATTTATTTTTTCAAGTTTCATAACAAACTGAGTCAAAATACTTGCGCAAGACTGCTCGTGTGCAAGGTATTTTGAACTGAACAACATCTTAAAGGTTCAAAAGTAAATTCTCATAGTTTTGGGAGCCACAAAAGGTCTACATAATAGTGTGGTGTTGGATACTTACGCAAATCATCTAAGAAAAATGGATCTTTTAGAATATACAAGTTTCCAGAAAAATACTTAGCAAATAGAATATAATTTAGCATGTTAATTTCTCAGTATATTTGACCTGTCAACGATTAAGAGGTTGGAAAGATGGTTTATCCAGGATATGCTTGTCAATCTTTTTTTCAAATTATTGTAAATAATTGTTATTGTAAATTATTTGCACAATTTTATAATGACATATGTGTATTAAAATTCAATTCAAATGCTTATCAGTTAAATTTATTTTACAATTTTTATGATAAGGATTTTATTATTTACATTTGCTTTAACCATCACTTAACCCATTTATGCCTAGCGTCTAGAAAAAGGCTTTGCAAACAGCGTAGACCCAGATGAGACGCCGCATGATGCAGCATCTCATCAGGGTCTGCGCTGTTTGCTTCAAGGAATTTCTGTAAGAAATATTCTAAATATAGAAATAAATATACTAGACATCCCTAATTTTGGAAATAAATTGATCCAATTAAGAAGGATGGGAGAGTCAACTAGGCATAAATGGGTTAATTTCCTTTTTATTCAGCAAATACCCTAGAGAAAGCTGCCAGGGTCATTGGTACTGAACGAGATAATGGGCAAGCAAGTGACAAAATGTATGACTTTAAGTGTATTTAATTTCATTTCTCAAGTAAAATCTGGAATTCTTGTATTTAGTTGTATTATTATTAGTGTTTATATTGAATTGTATTCCAGAACATCTTCCTCTGTGTTTTGCAATACTACTTGTTGTGAAAATATACTAAACATAAACACGGCAGTCAAAGATACAGGTTACGGAAGACAGTATATGTGTCGTGTTCTGAGAAAACTGAGCATAATGCTTGTGCGTAAATTGTCATCCCGGATTAGCCTGTGCAGTCCGCACACGCTAATCAGAGACGACATTTTCCGCTTCTATGACATGTTTTGTTTAAATGAAGTCTCTTCTTAGCAAAAATCCAATTTAGGCGGAAAGTGTCGTCCCTGATTCGCCTTCGGACTGCACAGGCTAATCTGGGACGACACTTTACGCACATGCATTATGCCCAGTTTTCTCAGAACACGACTCATATTCTTCGTCAACATTGTTTTGACCTTAAAGTGGTGACCTTGACTTTGTGTCAGCATAATTGACTCATGTCTTCTGGACATCTTGTGAAAGACATTAACTTTTCATGTGTTGGTGCAGGAGATATGAAGTAATACAAACAGACCTTTACTAAAGTCGGCATAACTGACTCGTTACTTCTGCACATCTTCTCAATGCCCTTAAAATTTAAGACAAATTTCATGAAAATCCCTTACAGCGTAATGGAAATCTGGAGGGGACACAAAAGTGTTACGGACAGACTTATGGATGTATGGACCAAAGAAAGGCATTTTATGACCCCCTTCAAAGTGGATTAACAAGCCTTCTCTTTAT
This sequence comes from Dreissena rostriformis, assembly GCA_007657795.1. Lineage (NCBI taxonomy): Eukaryota > Metazoa > Mollusca > Bivalvia > Myida > Dreissenidae > Dreissena > Dreissena rostriformis. Next base: position 85,945 of record VMBQ01003359.1, read on the forward strand.
CTTTTTACACATTAAAATGGCTTATCTTAATCAGGACTTTGATTTTCTTATTTGATTTAATTATGATGTACAGCTCAAACTTGTTATCTCAACCTCCTAAAAATAAATGTTCCAGATATGTCAATATATATTTTTTTCCGTATTGAATACAACTAAAACTATTATTAATGCTTTTTAGTCATCAAATTTCTGTGGACACCAACAAGACAGTCAACAATACAACAAAACTTTTACTACAGTTCAGTTCAAGAACTACGGAAAGGGTGTGTATGTTATTGGAAGAAATAGACATGTGTGCCTGGCTCTGGGAAAATGGTGCTTAATGCATGTGCGTAAAATGTTGTCCCAGATAAGCCTGTGCAGTTTGTTAGGGACAACTTTTTCCACATTTTTGGAATTATTAGTTTAAATGAAGTCTATTTTTAGTGAAAATCCTGTTTAGGCGGAAAGTGTCATCCCTGATTAGCATGTGCAGACTGTGCATTAAGCCCCATTTTTCCAGAGCGAGGCTCATATATACTGGTAGATTTTTTTTTCTCAAGACAACAAATTGTGAATACAGGAATACTTAAGCCATGTTTAAATGTGTAATGCTAATATTTACCAAAAAAAAATGTCCATTTATATCTATAAAATTAATATTGCTGATTTTGAAATAAATCCAATAACTGCCTTTTATAGACAAGTTACAGTCCATGTTGTTTAATACTATGGTAACAAACTTTTGGGTTATGATCTGAAGTAGTATAAATGTTGCTGTGTTTGTACTGTTTTTTTTTCAGACGCAAAGGTTACAGATAGATAAAGTAACAAAGGATTTTCAAGAAAGTGTACAAAGATTCCAGACTTTACAAAAGGTATAATTTTTATTAGCTGGGCTGTTTTCGAAGAAAACCCTAGGTATTGTCATAGCCAGAGCGTCGTCCGCCGTCTGAGTTGTGCTTAAACCTTAACATTGGCTCTAAAATCAAAGTGCTTCCACCTACAATTTGAAACTTCACATGTATATGCACCTTCATGAGTTCTACACGCCACACCCATTTTTGGGTCACTAGGTCAAAGGTTAAGGTCACTGTGACCTGCACCCACAGCCGAGCCTTGGCACCCGCTATGCAGTGCTCTTGTTTGGATTCATTTTGTATGTCTTAGGCAAAGATTAAAAGGGACCAGTTTACTATATTTAAAAATGACATCACCCGTTTTTCTCATAACATGCAGATAACACAACGTTAATAGCAATTTTTATGCCCCTGGCATCTACTGATGCCAAGAGGTATATAGGGATTGGCCTGACCATTTTATTGTGCACGTGTTTGTTCGTTCTTTCATACATGTATGTCTGTCATACCGTTCAAGCTTTATATCGTACGTTTTGTATAACTTCAAACATGCTTCCACAAAGCTAAAAGATATATGCATAGATGCTATCAATGAACACAAAACATGTCCACATCATCTAACTTTATTTTGACCTAGATATTTCTTTTTGAATAATTCAGCAGGTCCAAAATCTTGGCTAATCCAAATTGTCTGTTTGATAAACAACAATACTACCTACTATAAAGCTTTGATACTTACTCCCATTGAACACGTAGCACACATATCACCTGACTGTATTTTGACATTGACCTAATTATTGGCAAAAAGAAAAAAAGGGGGGGGGAATTCTGTGAAGGGGAAAATGTCCGTTTAGTGCTGATTTCATGAAGGGGCAAATGTCCGAAGGGGAAAATGTCCATAAACCACCTTAACCGAATTATGTGTCAGTGGAAATATAAGATTTCATATATTTCACTTCATTGAAAATAGTACAGAACTTGAAATATTTTTGCACCAACAACATGGGTCAAAAAGTGTTAGTTACTTCTAATGACTAATGACACATACCAATTCACTTATATTTGTTTTTTCAAAATGTCCATGAAATATAATAACTAAACTATTATTCAGCTTCAACATTGCGCTTATAATGACACATTATCCACAACATAATTATGAAAAATTGTCATGATATCATTTTTATGATATCAAAATACACAAATGTTTGTTTCATCACGGATTTTTTTTTGTTTAATTTGGCAAATGCAAAGTAAAACTAATGGTCAAAGTTCAAATATCTGCATATTGCAGCTTGTTTAATAATTACAAGCATGATTGAAAATGGTCTTGACATGTTTCCAGCAAGCATCTTGTATTCAGTTATTGTACTTTTTCATAAAATAAAAATAAAATTTGTTGCTTTAGTGGAATTATTGAATTTTATTTCATAATTTGTCATAGTATATTTTCATTCATGGCTACGCCACAAATGAAAATAGTGTGTTTTTTTTTACTTCACGGAAATAACATTGGATCATACACTCAAAGCAAGGAATATACTCTGTATGTATAACTAGTAATATGTATTGTAAATAAAGTTATGAACATGCCAATATTCTGAAATAGAAGAAGGATTTAATGTTGGTGTGTAGTTTTTCTTAATAATTAGGTAATAGCAAAACTTTGATTTTAGGCAAATATTGTTTTGTCAGTATAATTATTTCAAGCTTTTATTGTTGACTAAGTTTCATTTAGTCTGTTCAATCGTATCCTTTTTATAATCCGGATATCTGCATATATATATTTCCACATTTTGGTCAATTGTCAATTGTGAAGTGTTTTTTTGTAGAAAGCTGCTGAAAAGGCTAAGACAGTCAACCGCCAAGAAAAGTCAAAACCCAAGACAAATTGGATGGTATTATTAACCCTTTAAATGTTCAAATAAGTTTTATTACAGATTAATTAGCTTCCAGCCTGTATTTTTACAACAGAGAACTGTTATATAGCATTCAGGACTGTGTTAGGGGAATATTTTTTGCATTGTTCTGTGTAAACTAATGGTCGCCAGGTGTCTTAACTGATGAGTTTGTTTATCATAATATTTAGATAAATGGTCAACATTTGATTTAAAAAAACAACAACAATGGCATAGTGATTTGATATATTATTTATATATTTGATACAAATTTATATTTCTTTATTCTAGTATTTGTTGATTCCTTTAAGAAATTTTAGAAATAATTGCACTTAAGATATAAGGCAAAATTAACTGTGACTGCGAAAAGTCACAAAGAGATTGCCCTTGTATTTGCCCCCATAAATAATTACAAAAAAGTAACATATAGCATGAAACAAAATCTAGATCATTAATTAGGACGATGATGATGACCGCACCCAATTGGTCGCAGACAACAAGACCAACCGGCGACAAGAATTGCAAGCGCAGGAACAGGTGATAGAAGATGATCTCGCGCTGATACGGGAGCGAGAGAATCAGATACGCGCGCTAGAGGTAAATAAATGTTTGATTTCAAAGGATGAGTGTGAAAACTGCTACTCCCCCATTGGTTAGAGATAAACACACCTATATGTCTGATAAATGTTTGATGTCAATATTTGAGTGTTAAAACTGCTACTCCCCCATTGGCTAGAGGTAAACACATGCAAATGTCTGATAAATGTTTGATGTCAATGGTTGAGTGTTAAAACTGCTACTTTCTGATTTGCTTGAGGTAAACACATGCAAATGTCTGATAATTTTTTATGTTAATGGTTGAATATGCCCCATAATAATTTTTTCAATATTTACAGAGTTACTGCCCTTTGTCTTATTTTCTGTAACTGACAATTACTAGGGAGACATTTTGGATGTGAATGAGATTTTCCGGGACCTTGGTGCAATGATACACGAGCAAGGGGAACAGATAGACACGATAGAGGCTAACGTGGAGCGGGCTGCCACTCATGTTGAGGAAGGCAGGGAACAGCTGCAGAAGGCTTCTACTTATCAGGTTAGTTTAGTTTAAACCTATTTATTTTAGCTCGATTGCATTTAAAGTATTTGCTACTTATATGAAATGCTCTCGAGTCCGTTTCCTGGGACTAGAACCAGTACTTAGTGTCTATTAGAGAGATCTTAAGACGGCTCCCACTGTGGGGATCAAACCCGTGACCTCCTGGTTGCTAGGTGTACACCATATCCACTTCGCCACTTATCAGGTGAGCCACCTGTTCAAAATTACACAGGCTGTTTGTTGTCCTTTTGTCTTGTATTTTCTTTACAAAGTATTGCCCAAGATCAGGGTCCGTGATCCCCTTATAATGTTTAGACTTCAGTCTAAAAATATAGAATAATCTTGAAACTGTTTCACTAAGATTTAATATGAGATGACATTTAACACCTCTAGATACCCAATTCTTCGTTGAGAACAATTTATTTATGACATAAGCAATATCTGCAGTCTGTTTGTATTGAAACGCTGAACAGATTTTTTTAAAGAAAGAATCCCCTGAAAAATCAGGGGATCATACAAGTTTGAAATAACTTTCCAAGTATTATGGCCGAATGTTTTCCTATAGTAACTTAGTGGTCATACTGTTTTGCAGAAGAAGTCGAGGAAGAAGCTGTGCTGTATAGTCATGATATTCGTCATCATCGCTGCAATCATAGCCATCATTCTTGCAGTCACCCTGAAGAAATAGCCCAACACAAACTAGCTCTAGAAATTTTACTACAAAATTATTTATATTCTGAATATTATTGAAAATTCTTTGTATATAGTAAATCATTTGTTGTATTAACAATTTTATGGAGATCATTGATTACAATCGTTCATATTTGTCGTTCATATTTGTCGTATTTTTCCTACCTTAGTTACAACTGGATATTTTATATTATGAATTCCTTCTACTGGTGTATATGTTGGTGATTATTATGATCACATGACATATGCAAATTATAAAAATGAAATGCAATGGATAGATTAATTTTTTTACAATATGATAAATATTGTATACATTTTCTATTTGTTGTCAATATATTGATCCAGAAATCATGTAAAAGAGACATTCTGAAAAAAAACTGCCTGTTATGATTGTTGAATACCGGTATCCTGCTGTTGGAACAATTGGATGTAAGTTATGTTTTCAAGTGATTTTTTGTGGAAATATTATATCAGTGAAATAACAATATGTTTAATTCGCTGTCCGTAAAAAACTTTTATTCTTTTGACATGCCTCCATAGCAAGGATGCAGACTTTTCTTATAAAAAAGCACATGTGGATTGTCTTGCAAACTTTTGCTTAAGTTTTACAATCGTAATTGAATCATACAATGCTGCTTCGTATTTGAATTCGGAAAATCTATGATCTCTGTATTGTGTTTGATTAGGCCAGTCTGTAACGTAGTCAAAACTAACAAGGCTTGATTTCAATGTGGCCATGTGAAGAAAATATTCACCTGGACTTAGCTCTTTTTTGAAGAAAATGTATCTTTATAAGTTGTTTCTGGATGGACCAGGTCATACATGTTCATACATTCCAGTAGCTTGCTGTGTGATCCTTGTTCTTTGTTAACCCTTTGCATGCTGGGAAATTTGTCGTCTGCTAAAATGTTGTCTGCTAAATTTCTAAAATTAGCATTTTCTTCGATTTTTTTTCAAAAAATACTATCAGAATAGCAAACAGTTTGGATCCTGATGAGACGCCACGTTCTGTGGCGTCTCATCTGGATCCAAACTGTTTGCAAAGGCCTTCAAAATCCGGTTCCAGCGCTCAAAGGGTTAATTAAGGCAATCAAACTGTAACAGAAACGCACTTGTTATAATTATAACGTCCGTAATTTACTCTTTATGTAATTTACTTTTATGCCCCCTTCTTCGAAGAAGAGGGGGTATATTGTTTTTTGCCTGTCTGTCTGTCATTCTGTCTGTCTGTCCCAAAACATTAAGGTCAAAATATGGAACTTTAAGGTCAAAATATGGAACTTTAAGTCAAAATATGGAAATTTTATTTCAAAGCGGTGCAGTAGGGGGCATTGTGTTTCTGACAAACACATCTCTTGTTTGATGTGACACTTGTTGATGAATTAAGATTCACAAGTGCATGCATGTTGTGAATTTTTCGTGTTTAAATGTAGGTCCATGTGGCCAAAATTTTGAACAACTATTTTCTTGCATTTTGGTGCATCTTGCTTAGCTGTGTTATACTTGTTGAGATGTGAACATATTACTTATATCAACGATATAATTATCCTTATTAAAGTTTGATATCATATGTGATATAAAATTGATTTGTGAATTATGTATTTACAAGTATTTGTAATAAATTGAAAATTAAATCTTTAATCTCCAGTTGGTCAAGTTTTCAACTATTCACCCATGATTTTTTGGCACAATAAGAATTTTGCTGAATGTCTAAAAGCAATAATTATTATTGTAAGGGTCATCGGTAAGTCATATCACTGTCTCTTGGAAAGCAAATGAGCCGCGCTCTGTGAAAAGGGGGTTTAATGCATATGCGTAGTGTCGTCCTAGATTATCCTGTGCAGTACGCACAGGCTAATCAGGGACAACTCTTTCCTCTTTTATGATATTTTCGTTTAAATAAAGTCTCTTCTTAGCAAAAATCCAGTTTAAGCGGAAAGTGGCGTCCCTGATTAGCCTGTGCGCACTGCACAGGCTTATCTGGGACGACACTTTACGCACATGCATTAAACCCCCTTTTCATAGAGCAAGGCTCAAATGTTTTAAGATCATAAACTTCTATTATTCCATGATCATCGAAGCGTAAACTTGCACGATTTCTCTGTTGTTGTCATAATATGTTACATTGTGAATGCTCTTCTAATTGACATTTTACGTGTTTAAGTGAAAAGTGTATTGTATGCTTTCATGTGGTTTGTAAGGATCTGTAATTGATTTAAAACTAATAATAAAATGATTGAAACTGAAAAAATAACTGAAAATTATCGATAATTTTATTTATTTTTCCTGTGAAATGACTCATTGTATTGACGTCATGAGGTTATATTTTCGCATTCAACTAAATGGAATTTAAAGTTGAAATAATACATTTTTTTTCACAAAACCTGCTGTATAGCTTTCATTTAGTACAAAGACAAATAATACGCTGCAATTGATTTTTAAAATAGAGAACATCCTGTGAATTTGGTCACCCCAGTTCAAGGAACAACCGGCCCCCACTCCGAAGTTTTATCTCAATCCTCATGAAACTTTGCAAGCAATTTTATCTTGACAATATTTCAATCAATATTGAATATTGGTCAGATGTGACAAAAAACAAGGTCAACTATTAGAAAACCAAATGAACACTCTTTATGCCTCATGTGTGACGTATTTATAATGACAATTTGTTTGAATGCATGTCTTGACTATATCTAAGCCAGTTTAAAACTTGGTCATATGAAGTCAGATCACAATGTCAAATTGTTGTACCACTTGAACTCCGATGACCGGTCAGGATTGTTAATGATCAACAAAAAAGACACTGAAAGAGGCGGAATATTCATGAAAACAAAGTAAGCGAGGAAAAGTACCACCCCCCCAATTAATAACAAAATTCGTAATATTATTTTCACTAATGTGTTTTCTTAATATTGATTATGATAAACCTCTGGAACCAAAAGTTGTAGCTGAACACAATTCTACATTTAAGTGAAAACTTTATTAAAGCACGAGTAAATGTATTCTTTTTCACTACATCTTTATCATTTAAGCGGCGTTATTTAATGTCATCACAACTGATCGTCAGGAATCTGAGGTTACCAACCAATATGTTGCAATAGCAAGACGCTTGTGGGTGTTTCAGAAGTCTCTGTTAACATGTTGTCTTCAATAGGAAATAAAACACAAGTTTTTTTTCGCTTACTTGACCAGTGAATTAAGAGCAATTGCGTGTTTTCATTTTTATTATTATTGTTATTGCATGCCCCTTGAGAAATGAATCTCCTTCAGTAGTGTGTTGCGAAGCCCAGGAGGTTCAGCTGTTTGTACAGTAACAATTTTAAAGGTAATGGGAAGCGTCGATGCATAAACTTTGAAGTGAATGTGTCAATATCATCGTTTAATACCAATATTTTCGTTCAGGACTTATTCCGGCTGAAGTTCTTCATAACACAAATTTATTTTTTGTGGACGTCGCATAAAAATCTCCATGATATATTATCCAAATATGTGCATGGCTTTTGAACGAAGTTCAGATCACAAAAGACCTGATATAAAAAGCGGACTTGTTCCTCGATACGTATTTTAACCACTCAACTTTTGAAAACTATTATGGAAAAGGGCCAACAGTAGATTTCAAGATTTCCGTAAAGTGACATGATTCACTTTACAATTAAGTACGTTCAAACTGTGGAAATAGGGATCAAGTTACCTTCTGAACAAAGTTTTTTAGGTCAAGGTTAAATAACCAGTGATAACACTATTGGCGATGCTGTTGTCGGAAACAAGTACAATTTTATCATGTATAATTTAAAAAATGTAACGAGTAGGTTTGGGTCATCGGTATAAAGTGAAAAGTAGAAGACATCGGCCAAGAATAGGACCTTTATCCAGATTAATTCAAGATCGTCACTTTAAAAGTTGGGAAACTCAACAACAAAAGATAAGATTTCAAATATAAGAGAACACTACCATTTTGGTATGTTTTGTAAGAGAGATCAAACCCGCGATCCGCGGTTCAACAATTGTAATAATTTGGCTTTTGGCTTGTATACTTACATGAGTGAATTCTGTGAGTGCGTATATTTTATGTTCAGCAAGAACAATAATTAATCAAAGCGCTGTAGGCGCTGAAGGCCTGGGCTAGATTTAGTGTGCTTGGGAAGAAGTATTGTCCGAATGTCTCCCTTTGTCCGAATTTATACGGATTGACCCTAGCGGTTGAGTGCAGAAGCTCAGAGACTGTAAGAAAAGACAATATTTGTATATATACTACGGGAAGCGGATAACGACAACGAGCGAGGCCTGGTATTGTAACGCGCATGGGGGGGCTAGAGGGTTAGGGTTAGGGTTAGGGTTGGGGTTAGCCTTAACCCTAACCCTAACCCGACCCCTAACCCTAACCTTTACCCTAACCTTAACCCAGGTTATCTCCCCTATACCAGGCCTCGCTTGTTGTAGTTGTCCGCTTCCTAGTTTTGTATGGTATGACCATCCTGAGTTGTTCCTCCTTTCTGTTTGTCTAGGGTCATTTGTTCAGTGAGTTACAGCTGACCAGTTGGATTATCCAATCAAGCGCTGTTATTTACCACTATCATAAATTAAAAAGTGTAATATTCATTTATAATATTGGTTAATTCTATTGTGAATTGAAAAAACATGTACTTCTAGATGGTGTTATTTATTAACAGCAGTTATGAAATTGTTGGACACACAAGTAGGAGAGTTTATCCATAACAGTAAATATTGTATATGAAAGGTAAATTCAAATAAGTATACATAATTATTACAATTCAAACATGTTGGGTACCTAAAGTTTTCTACTGAGGCAATGCCGTATCATGTAGTGGGTAAATGTGCTTTTTTTTACATACAATTATTGTGATCTTTTGTATTTGCAGATGCAGAACCATGTTGCGAATGGCGCCTTCTGTCACAACGATGAAGAAAAACATAGCAAACCTGGCCCTCATTTGGCTTTTTAGCATATCAACAGTCGTATACCCTTTGGGTAAAAAGTTGTATCTTACTGTTGCCAACAGTGATATCACAAACAATCCAGCAAACTCTATTTGTTTCATGGATAACACTCTCCCGTACTCGAGTCCAGACATAGCGTTGACACTTTGTATTACTGTTATTATTGTTCCTGTTGTTATCATGTTATCATGCTACATCATGATTTTCCAACATGTGCATAAAGCTAGGATCAGGCGTCAAAGCAACCAATCATTCAGACAGCGTACAAATGAAACAAACATTGTCATGCAAGCTGTTCACCAAGAAAGAAAGACGAATGTATTTCAAATTGAGGAATCATCGTCTTCAACTATCTTATCGACAAGACAGAGATTAACAGAACAGAGTGAACAACTTAGAGAGTGCAGAATATTACTGAAATGTTTAATATCGGTCCTGATAATTTTGGTCACATGGTTACCTCTTGGTGCCATGACATTGTACATTTCAAGTGTAGGCTTCAACAAGCACTTCTTTTTAACAATGAAATACTTGATCATCAATTCCCAAATTTCGGTACTCCTCAACATCTTTTTCTACATCATCTATTGTGAAAGGTACAGAAGATTGTTCATGAATTTCCTGTTCGACCCCTTCGAAAATCATTGCCCATGCGCAAACTTTGCTTCTGGAAACACTGCATCTGCTACCCGCCCCACTGTCTCTACGATTTGCCCATCATTCCTAACTGATCGTGACCATAACAAGTTCACACAAAAGTCTAGTTTGCCTCCAATAAGAGAACAACCACCCCGTTACCATAGCTACAGCATGCCGGCCCTTGCTTCCGACCGCCCGAGTAGTGTGAAAGCAAGCATTCGAATAAAACACAAGTCATTACCTGCTATTCTTCAAAGTTCATGTAACAAAGTAAACCCTGTGAATTGATCACTGTGTATCGATTGATCCTTAAAAACATATAACCTTTGTAAAAAGGCTAAGTAAATAGCTAAAATATACAAGTCCTTACCTGCTATTCTTCAAAGGCCATGTAACAAAGTAAACCCTGTGAATTGATCACTGTGTATCGATTGACCCTTAAAAACATATAACCTTTGTACAACAGGCTAAGTAAATAGCTAAAATATACAAGTCCTTACCTGCTATTCTTCAAAGGCCATGTAACAAAGTAAATCCTGTGAATTGTTAACCCTTCGCATGCTGGGAAATTTGTCGTCTGCTAAAATGTTGTCTGCTAAATTTCTAAAATAAGCATTTTCTTCGATTTTTTTTTTTCAAAGAATACTATCAGAATAGCAAACAGTTTGGATCTTGATGAGACGCCACGTTCTGTGGCGTCTCATCTGGATCCAAACTGTTTGCAAAGGCCTTCAAAATCCGGTTCCAGCGCTCAAAGGGTTAA
>VMBQ01003360.1:8525-22109 GCA_007657795.1 Dreissena rostriformis
GATGAGAGAAAAAATGAAAAAAAAAGCGAATAAAAAAAAATCCCTACCCTCTGATATTAAAATCATAACAAGGTCATTAACTAGAATTTTCATGGGCCTTTCTTCGCGGGCCGCAAAAATGTCAAAAATAATAATAATCCAAAGCATCCCTTGGTCCTCTTATGGGCAATTGGACAACCTTTCAAAAAAAGTTTACTTCAAAGAAATCCGTCCAGCCGTTTACTCACAGTCGGTCGATAACCACGCAATATTTCGAGCCAAACGGTCCACAAGAATAAATGTGGGACCGACGTTCACACAATATTTTTGAGTTTTAATCGATAGCTCGCGTCCTATTCCTTTCAAACAACGAGGCATGTCACATAATGCATGCATATGCAACCACGGACACCAAAAACTTGATTCAAATCGACTTACTTGCGAGCAAATTACGCGTTTTTTATGTTTCTCTCTCCGAGAAATGTCAACTCGCCATATGTTTTACATTCGGAAGTACTACGGATTTGACCCCAATGTTTGTAACAAGACCGCTGACAACAACAACATGCGCCAGTTGACATTTCTCGGAGAGAGAAACATAAAAAACGCGTAATTTGCTCGCAAGTAAGTCGATTTGAATCAAGTTTTTGGTGTCCGTGGTTGCATATGCATGCATTATGTGACATGCCTCGTTGTTTGAAAGGAATAGGACGCGAGCTATCGATTAAAACTCAAAAATATTGTGTGAACGTCGGGGCCACATTTATTCTTGTGGACCGTTTGGCTCGAAATATTGCGTGGTTATCGACCGACTGTGAGTAAACGGCTGGACGGATTTCTTTGAAGTAAACTTTTTTTGAAAGGTTGTCCAATTGCCCATAAGAGGACGAAGGGATGCTTTGGATTATTATTATTTTTGACATTTCTGCGGCCCGCGAAGAAAGGCCTATGAAAATTCTAGTTAATGACCTTGTTATGATTTTAATATCAGAGGGTGGGGATTTTTTTTTTCGCTTTTTTTTTCATTTTTTCACTCATTAAACATGATTTTATATATTTATTTGAATATACTATCCAGGGTACGTTACTTCCACCTGTGGATACGTACAGGAGGTGTAACGCACGAGTTCCGAACAAACCGTACATTAACTTATGAAGACCGCACATCAAACGGATGTCTCTGTCCGTTTTATCCGGTGGAAAATTTTGAACATGCTCAAAACTTCCCAACGGACGGAACAGATGTCACCGGACATCGCCAGGAGCGGATTCACCGGATATGAAACGGACATTAAACGGATAAGAACCGACACGAACGGATAAAATGATTTAATGTCCGTTACTCGTCCGTTACCTCGGTGTGACTGGGCCTTTAAAGGGACATCGTGTTTAGCTTAATTTATATTCATTATCAGATTTTTTTATTTTTTTTTTGTTAATGCCATATAGTTAAGTATAAGTCAAAGCTTACCTGTGAAACATACACAACCAAGCTGTGCAATTGTTTTTTTTTTGTTTTCTGGTTTGCAATATTCTCGAAGCATCAAGTTTTACACAAGTACCGAAATACAGGGATCATATATTTTCAGATAATGTGTAACATATAACGTAAGGAGCAAGAAAAAAGTAGGGAATAATGAAGAGTTTTTTTTTCAAAAACATATTTGAAAAAAAAAAGAAAAAAAAAAGAGAAATACATGCGCACATTTTTTATTTTATTTTCTGTTTCAATGATTTTATTCATGTCGTATTATATGTATATGCAATCAATTTACAAAGACATACATGCATTCATATATTTATGTTACCATATGACTTTACACAAAGAGTGCATTTTTACAGCACAATTATAATTTTGAATCCAATATGCATATTACAAAGACAAGTTACAAAACTTCACACAACTTAATCCAGTAATCACAATTTGCAAGTTTCATAAATAATGATGGTTGTTAGGTAAACAGGAGTTTCATTATGGACATTATGAACAAAAATGTGACTTTACACAAAGAGTGCATTGAATTCAATATGCAATGTACAAAGACATACTCAATCAAGTAAACACAATTTGCAATTTTCATATATAATGATGGTTGCTAGGTAAAACAGCAGTTTTTTTTTTTAATGTTATTATCAATTTCATACATAATGAGAGTTTCTGGGTTAACAACAGTTATTTGTGTATATATCAAATTATGAGTTACATATTAATCTTATAAATGTCAAAAAAAACATCCTTTGTTCGATTCACTTGTTGTGTTTGCATAAACGTTTAAAGCAAATCTTAGCTAGCTTTAAATCCCTGAAGATTTGGTATAACTTCTTTCCTTTTGCATTCAAAAATGTACTTTTTTACTTTCATGAAAAGAATAAATTATTTGTCATTTGGCGGTTAATTTGTATCACCCAGAAGCAACATTTTGCAGTTAATTACTATTTGTATATTTGCATTATTTAAGCTATGAGAGATATCTTTAATGAATGTTTGTACTGCGTTACACTCCCATAATAAATGGGTAATTGATTCTTCTGCTTTTTTGCAAAAAGTGCATGTTTTACTATCCGACAGGCCCATTTTAAAAAGGAGCGTGTTTGTTCCCAATATTCTGTGGATAATCCTAGTTTGTAGCCATTGCGTACCGGTTTATGTATTATTCGTGTTTTTAAACACTTGTCCATGGACTTTTTCCATTATATGGAATCATTTGAAAAGTATTCATTCCATTTTGTTTGGCATGTTGGGGTTTCGGAGTTCCATTTTAACATATTGTATACACATTTATGGCATGAATTTAGAATTATTGGTTTTATAAAGGTCGACAAAATGGGATATGAGTTTACTTCATACTGTTCTAAATTGACAAAATGCGCACTAAAAATGTAAGCACAAAAAATGTATTTGTTTTATTGCATTTTTGCTCAAAACGTTTGATATTGTTCTCTAATTATATTCTTTATAACCTTAATACGACTTCTTCATGAATTGCACGACGATGATCTGATGCTATGTCTCTCCAGCTTTTTAATAAAGACGAGATGTAGTTGATACTCGGTCTCGTTTAATTTCATCGTGAATCATACAGTTACGGTTCTGGTGATCTGGTCTATTAAAAACTATTGAATAGTTTAATGGTAATCAAATTCAAATTTATCCTCCTTTGTTGCTATTTGAATTGTGAAGCTATAATGTTAATTTGTTTTTACACTTACATGTTGAAGGAATAATTACCGGGCAAGTGTGAGGTTTTTAGCTCCTTAAAACCTGTTAAACCCTCGTCCCAGGATGTGACCCCAGTTTTGTTCACGTGTGTGCGTTTGTTCTTTTCGTGTCTTGCCTAGTGCATTTGTTTCGTGTTTCACTGTTGGCAACTGGTTTCTTGCTATAAATAAAGGACCGCATTGTATAATACGGGCTTTCCACCTGGTGCGGCTGAAGCCTCACTGTACGTTTACACTCAACTATGTATGTTTCTCTCTTCATAGTTGTGGTAAATTTGTATTTAATTATCTTTTGCCGAGAAAAAGAAACATCATCTTTTGCTTCCATTTTGACGCATTGACGCTGCACGTCATGGTGGCTGACGTCATTGTTATTGTTAGGTTATCGTTAAGTCAATAGTAGGATCGAACCGTTAAAACGTTTTTGGCAATGTCTCAAAGTTATACGGTCTCTTTCTCAAAGTGTTGCATAATCCAATCGACTAACTGTTCACGCTTGAACAAACAACTAACGCTCAATTGGTCATTGTCGAATCGGGTACTACTTCAAAGTACCCCGGGTACTCTTAAGAATGCTACGATGTACCCAGGGTACGGAAAATTCGCTTAAAGGCACCCGGCCAATAATAGACTGTACACAAGTTTTATTCCCGCCCAAAATCCGATGTCGTAAAACATTACGATGCACAATTCTCTTTGAACAAAACCTGCCTCAACATGCTTTTGTTTAGTATGAGTTTCGATAATATAGAGACCAATTTAGCGTATGTATGCCTGGGTACGTTTTAGTAAATTTTCCGTACCCAGGGTACATTGTAGTATACTTAAGATTACTCGGGGTACTTATAACTAGTACCCGAGCCGACAATGACCCATCGAGCACAACTTACAGGCGTGGCTAAACAATGTCTTGCTATTGATCAATTACCGGCGATAGTAATTATTGCCGTCACACGTAATATATGGAACATAGATTCTTGGTTGTTGTAACAAATACAACTAGATGGCTCAGAGATACTGATTCCCTTAGTTCTTCTTGAATACATTGAGTTTTAATGAGTACATACGTACAGCTCAAAGTTCTTCCTTGTTAAGGCAAAAGCCATGTAAACAATATGTCTCAAGTATACAATCAAGTTCAATTTACCTAATACATCGTAAAAAAACACAATACCTGTTACCATCGAGATCAATCTGCGTGTCTTTTGTGGAGAAATGCCCCAAACAAAACCTCGATAAAAGCCATAACAGTTAAAAGGAAAAACGCCTTTACCAGTTGCAACTCCCAGCGACTCGGACGGTCAATAGCTGGGTGTTGTATTATTGCAACTATGATTCCCTCAAGATACATATTAGGACTTAACCAAATATACCAGCCATTTAATGAAGAGATGCTCCATCACAGAAAAACATGCAAAATGCAAATTTTCAAAATGGGCCATTGTTACAAAAACTGTGAAGCTGCTAATATTCTTTCCTTTTCGATCGTCATATCACTGTGGTTGTTCAGCGGTGTAGGTTTTTTTTAAACAAATTCATCGACCGCTTAATTAAGAGGGGTCATCACATTTTTTAAAATTATTTTCGATTACATTTTATAAGGGAATATGCACATAGTTGAACTTTGATTTTAGTTAAAAAATACAACTTTACTTTAATCAGGTATGCCCGCTTACTGATTGGCTACAAAAAACTATAATGGACACAAAATAGCAAAACTGTCATTTCAGTAATTATTGTTGTTACATTCTTGATATTATTTCTTTGTTTGTTCGCATGCTTGCTTCTTCCTGGATAACAACGTATTCAAAATGGCGGACATTTGTGTCGGGTTGTCGTAGTTGTGGCAACAGCGTGACTCGTTTAACTAAAACAAAAGAGAAATCGAATACGGTTGAAAAGGAAAGTGGTAACAGTTTTATGTATGCATGTTTTAAATATCAACTTTAATTAACATTAACATAATGTTACGCTCCTCACTGAGTTATAAATGGTAGTTTAACAACAATGTAAACGCCACATCTCGATGTTTAAATTAACTTGACATACTGCTACGTTATACTAAAAGTATGTTTTCGAAACACACATTTGACATATATTTCGTCCAACCTAATGTAATGTGTTGCTACATAATTCAGTTCGCTTTTGAAATCTACTTTATGCCAGACATCACTCGTAAAACCGGGTCTGCTTCTATTAGCATTGTGAAGCGTTCTTTCGCTCAGCGCTGCGTAATGAAACGCTGTGGTACGTTGTCAAATATAATGAGCCGCTTTCTGCGAAAAGGGGGTTAAAAATGGGCAGTCCGCATAGGATAATAAGGGACGTCACTTTCCGCTTTTATGATATTTTTCGTTTAAAGAAAGTCTCTTCTTAGCAAAAATCCAGTTTAGGCGGAAAGTGTCGTCCCTGATTAGCCTGAGCGGACTGCATATGATAATCTGGGACGACACTTTACGCACATGCAGTATACCCCCTTTTCACAGAGCGAGGCTCAAATACTTGTTCAAAATTAACCTGTGTTTTGTTAGCTGCAGTGCAAACTGGATTTTAATGCATGTTAATTGCATTTAATGCTCCTTACCACAAAGTCTCTCACACTCGTTGTAGACGCCTGCTTGTAACATGTATAGGCGTCCTCAGGGAGAGGTCGCAATGAGCAGCCGTACGGCTCACTACATCCGGTCTGCGAGGATGTCGTGGACGCCCATCCATCCAAACACGTGAGTTCCGACGAGCTCTGTAATGAGGGCGCAATGTAGACTCGTTAACGCGATAGTGCGATGGCGACATCGTATTATCGCATTGTCGCCATCGCACTGTCGTCATCGTATTGTCGCATTGTCGCCATCGCACTGTCGTCATCGTATTGTCGCATTGTCGTCATCGAACTATCGCATTGTCGCCATCGTACTATCGTATTGTCGCCATCGTACTAACTCACTATCGCAAAGTACATCTTTATACGACGTTATCGTACTTCAGTACAGAATTCCGTTAACGCGAATCACATATTTGTATATGTATATATATCAACAACATGCTTGCTTGAAAGGGTAGCTTACCGCCTGGGTTCAGCCAAAGGTCGTTGTGTATAGTAAGGACAAATACCTAGAAGTATACACAATTCATGCAGCGATATAATTATGTAGGTACGTATATAAAATAGTGTATTTTGTTTTATTTTGTGACAAAATAGCATACCGATACTTACATGTGCCTGCTCATCGCTATATTCCAGGAATTGGTCACCGTTTTCGTCGGCTAGGAAAAAGTGTGTACGTATATATGAATATAATCATCATTTACATTGTAAATCCAATACAACTTCATAATGTAAGAGGCAATATAAAAGCTTTTAATCTGGATATTTAATTATTTATAGAAATACTTGTTAAGTTACGGAATACCGTTAGGGCCATCGTGGTTACACATTAAAATCCAGAGGGCGACAATGCGATAGTGAGTTAGTACGATGGCGACAATGCGATAGTACGATGGCGACAATGCGATAGTACGATGACGACAATGCGACAATACGATGACGACAGTGCGATGGCGACAATGCGATAATACGATGTCGCCATCGCACTATCGCGTTATCGTACTGTCGTCAAAGTATTATCGCATGGTCGCCATCGTATTATCGCACTGTCGCCATCGTTTTGTCGCATTGTCGTCATCGTACTTTCGCATTGTCGTCTATCGCCTTCCTGTACACATGCGCACATCGTATTTTTTCTTAGATGGAGCCACATTTAAAAATACTTTACAGTTCGGCATACCTTACATCAATACCCATTCTATAACTTAATAACAATTTGATTTCATTATAACTGTAACCTCTTTCAAAGTACATCTTCATAAAGTCATCTATTTTGTTTCTGCAATAAGAATAGGTTGTGTACCGGAAGGCGATAGTCGACAATGCGATAGTACGATGGCGACAATGCAATAGTGCGATAATACGATGACGACAGTGCGACAATACGATGGCGACAGTGCGATAGTACGATGGCGACAATGCGACAGTACGATGACGACAATGCGACAGTGCGACAATACGATGGCAACAGTGCGATGGCGACAATGCGATAATACGATGACGAAAGTACGATGACTATCGCATTGTCGCCATCGTACTATCGCGTTGTCGCATTGTCGCCATCGTACTATCGCATTGTCGCCATCGTACTATCGCATTGTCGCCATCGTACTATCGCACTGTCGCCCTCTGGATTTTAATGTTTAACCACGATGGCCCTAACGGTATTCCGTAGTAAGTACATTTTACCAGTAAGTGTTTGCTTTCACATTATACATGTACACATGTACTAAAATTACCTACCTTCCATACCAAAATGTTGTTTTGTCTATGCTAACGACGTCAATTTAACGTCATGACGTTACCGATAACGTTATCGACAAATTCCCGTATACATTTAGAGGGAATGATGTTTCTATTACCGTAACTAAACCAAAAATTAGTTTTGACCATTTGTAAGGCACAAACGTCGGAGAGCATGTGACAAATAGACGTACTTAATCAAAGGTACATTATGAAATAGTCGGAAGGTCTAAAATACAAACATAAAATGCGGTCTGTACAGAAAGACATATGTTTCAAGGTAAAAATGTGGTGCAAAACCCCACAGACGCCACGTGCACTATAAGAACAGATCGCAAAATGACTACCATCATTATTCTTTGAAGTTCGGCGACACGCCGGGGCTTCTTTATAATAATATAAAGTTTAAACAAATCCACAATTCATTTGTCGTTGTTCGTACAATTCCATGACCCATAGTTACACTTAAAGAAATATGCATTTTACAGTATCGCAGTATTATTTTAATTAAACGATATTTTTTTTCTCAGTTGTATGCGAAAACCTATTAATTGTAGCCACTACAAGGAACTTCAAAGATAAACTAAATGTCTTTAATATTAAAAACAATATTAATAAAAACACCTTTTCATCGACTGTCAGACAGTGTCGACTGTCGTTGTCTATTTTGGAAGAAAAAAACTTGGTAATCATTTTTGTATATACATGTTATAAATAAGATGTAATAAACAAAATGAAAATAATATGCACATGAATCTTACTATACACATATCAATTGACATATAAATCTAACCATGTTTGTAACTATGTATTTTTCAAGGGGTAAACGTAAACGGTGCATCAGTAGGATAAGAGACCTATGTCATAAAAAAGTGTCATTTTTGTTTGCGCTCATTTCCCAATTGGCACATTTTCGTTCAGATGAGTGTTGTATACTGGAATAAACTTATTATAACCATGACTACTCTATCACCAAATTATTCTGTAACATTAACACTCTAGTTGTTCAGATAAAAACGACCTGATAAAAAAGTAACTGAAGGATGAGTCGGTCAACATGTCGTCAAGTGTGGGTCGACTGATAACAGAATCTCCTATAAATTGTATTCGAATCGATTTACAATTTGATGAATTATAAGTAAACAAGCAATAGCTCTAAAATAAAAGTCACACAATGACACACTCTAGTAACTATATACTTTCGTGAAATCTCAATCGAAGATGCACTTAATAAGTATCAAATTCGGGTTGCTCGGTATCAATGGAAATGGCAAAAGGTTTATTAGAACTGGAAGGCATCCGGCCCAAAATACAAACATACATGCAGTTATAATAAGTAGTGACATTGTATATAATATAAACAACAGTAATGGTGAGACGTGTTAAGTAAAACAAAATAATGCTTATAGATGTATAGTCAAACATTTAAGCGTTAGACAAATGTATTTGAACCTATATCGGAAGCGGGTGTTTTCAAATGATTTAGTAGCACATTTACGAATGGAACAGTATCGCACGAAATATACGCAATATGCGAGTCTGACTTCATTTACTGTAAACTCGCCGGTAACCTATATGCAACGTCAAGATATCTACACAATGCAAAAATAACGTGTTGCCTAATGTCAGATATAATTAACGCGAATGAATGTTCTTATATAGTACATTTCAACCAGTTATCCACGAATGTATATATACATATATGTCAACTTATTGCTTGACAGATTGACACATTTATCTGATCGAGAACTCATAATAACAGCTTAAATGGCCATTGACTGTTGTATTCATTCCCGAATACTGGTCCATTCAAGTTCACATATGCTACACCGGTTGAAGGTCCTTGTACGGGATAAGTTATGGTATAAATTGATAAAATTAGGTACTCCGGGGTCCCATACTGGATATAATGAGGTCGTTGTATACTGCAATAAAGTCCATAGTGAAACACTGTAAAGAATTAAGTGATTATTATGAACGCATGAACGCGTAATACATGGTGAAAGTTTGTAACCATTTTTATTTTCGATATATGTAAATGAATTGGAGTCAGAATTGTATCATAAAAGATAAGCAGGTATTGATGTAAATGCTTTTAAGTTTTAATTTTATGCTGATGGTTTCATTATTTTCGGTAACACAGCAGAATAATTACAAAAATACCTAGATTTACTTCAATATTCAGCGCTGGAAACCTTTTGTTAACACTGAAAACTCAAAAATCATGATTTTCATAAACACTTCTATTTTTTTTTATTATAACGGTAAACGTATTGATATTGAAAGTAAATTTAACTATTTCGGAATTGTATTTACGTATGGCTGTTGAGTATTCCTTTTTGGAAGCACCAACTTCTCTTTCAGGACAAGCATTAAAAGCTATTTTTAAAAATGAATACATATTTACATAAATTCATGGATATTTCACCGAGTGACAGATTAAATCTCTCTATACAGTCCTTCCCAAAACCGTCGGTCCTCGGCTTTTGCCGATAATAAATTGGAAAAGCCGGTAATGATTCTAATATTGCAGGACCTCGTCGCCGGTAATAAAATTATGGCGAAATTTGGAATTCCATAAACTATTTTCAGAAAAGTATCAATGCAAAAGTAAGATTTGACCGAATTATTAATAACTCCGATAATGTAAAACGTTTTTTTATTGGTTTCATTTTTTTAAATGATGAAGACACAAATGAAATTAAATCTTGGACATTTTGTATGAATGAATGTTAAATATTGTAAAAAAAATCTCATTTTTGTCGTTCTTCTAAATCTTTCTTTTTTGGGCCGGAAATGATCAATCCAGGCCGGCAATGGCTGCATGATTATAGGACCTCTTGGCCGGCAATGACAAATATTTTTGGGAAGGACTGTCTCTATAGACTTATAATACCAAGTTTGAACTATGGCCGTGACGTTTGGGGCTTTGGGAATGGTATTTCTATTGAACATGTTCATATACAATTTTGTAAACAAATCCTTTGTGTTAAAACATGTACACGAAATGATTTTTTATATGGCGAGCTTGGTCGTCTTATTTGTCAATCTTCCAGATATGTATAAAATAACAGCAGACAATAAATTCCCTTAAACAAGTTTATTTAATTGTGGTTAATGACTGTACTGTTCATCCTTATAAAATCAACTGGTATTCTTTACTTAAGGACTTGCTTTTTTAACTTAGGATTTAACGGGGTTTTGCTTTTTCAAGATGTTGGAAATGATAAGGTTTTTATTTCAAACGACAAACAAAGATTCCATGATAATTTTATTAAAAACTGGAACGCGAGATGGTGCAACTCAAACAGTGTCAATTTGTTTAAAATTATTGCCATTTTTAAATTTCAGCCTTATTAAGATCTGTTCTAAAAAAATAAAATCGAATACGTTTTTCTAAATTAAGATGCTCTTCACATAGATTGTATGTAGGAAGTGGGAGATGGGCCAAACCTTCTCCCGTTCCTATAGGCGAAAGAAAGTGTTATATATGTAATACATTAGAAGATGAATTTCACTTTGTTTTAGAGTGTAGGATGTATTCAGAGTTAAGATTTCAGTATATTCCATTTTATTATAGACACCGACATTACGTGCTTACATTTATTGAATTATTAACAACTGAACATAAATCGTTGCTTCACAAATAATTTTGTAACATATATAAACCATTTTAGTAAAGGGTTGTAATACATATGTACCATGTTGATCTATGTATGTGTTAAAAGTTTTTTAAGTTACTGTCAAAACTTTGTTTTAATGTCTTTTATCAATTGTCGTTAATATATTTTCAATCAAGTTAATATTACAGTGCCGCACATGAAAATTCATGTCTTCTACGAAAATATGGATTTCATGCATTTTAAGGATTGTATTGCATTGAAAAACGGTTACTATGTCACAATAAACAGCTTTACTCATATTTGCTATATTTTTTATAGTTCATATTACATGACGTTTAGACCATCTTTATTTTGTTTAATTTTGTAGGTGGTCTGTAAAGGGTTTATGAAATCCTTGTTAATCAACATCAAACGTCGTTATTTAAATATATTTTGTTTTGCGTGTTTGTTAATCGACATACTATTATTTTAATTAAATAGTGTACTTCACCAGAGCCTTTGGTCTGCTTCAAGGGTTAATGCTATTGTAACATGCATGGGCTATAACTGACATGCATTTTAGTACAGCTAAGTGTAAGAAAGTTTTATATACGAAAACAATTGTATTTTTATAAAAAAGTGTGATATTATTCTCAAGCATGTACATACTGTTTTGTATACTAGTATCAAAAACATGTGCCTCTTTAAATGAATTGTGTTTCTATGGGTTAGTTCCAAGTAGTATCATTATTACAATTTCTAATATGTAGACCTAATTTATGTAAAATACAATTTCCTTAATATAATATTATTAATTAGCTTCATCACAATTGACGTAATTACTTATATTAAATAATAGATATACTATCGATAGTTATTTATACAATAGTCGAACCAATTAATGTATGTATTGTTGCAATAAAACGTATTATTAATTGTAATAACTATTAACTGTGTACTTTGAAAACACTGTACGCTTGTATTGTCCACTTGGGCTTTTGGCCATCTGGATGTTTTGCTAATAAAACTTGAGACAAAAACACTTGACTATAAACCCCATTTTCGACTCATCAACAAAAATGCTTTTAGAATATTGATTGGTAAGTTTAGGGTGGAAAAAGTTATTATAAGAAGAACATTCCACACATATGACGTGATTAATCTCGTTTGCATCATGTATGGAACTAAAGTACTCGTGCAATTGTTCGAATATTTACATTACCTTTTATATTATATCATATTATATTATACATATAATATCATACAATAGTATCTGGTGGAATGTGGACGCTGTTAACAATTTAAGCTTTACATCAAATTAATACAATCACATTGTGTCAAATGTTTTAATTTTATTTTAAAATAAGATATTTAATTATAAATGTGTTTATTTCTTCCAAAGTTATCAATTCATAAACGGGAAAACTTTATTGATGCTTTCCAGTGATATTAATTGATCCATGAACATATTTTATGTCATACTATTTATAAACCATTTTTAAACCCTGTTTGTGTTGTCTGTTGCTATTTATACCCTTAGAAAACAAGTACGCATTTACGCAGCACTCGACTATTTAGAAAATGGAGTACTTAGCAGTTCCGGAGAGGAGCGCTTTGGTATTTGGTGTTCCTTAAATTCAGAAATATATGCGTACATTATGGCTTTAAATTGTCGTAAACGGCTCGATAAATGCTTTACAGTTTTATCTAAAGGAACTTTCAATGTACCCTTATAGCGTATATGTTTAAATCACATGATGTTATTTTGAATGGCATTGTGTAATTGTAGTCCATAATACTGTATACGTTTTAATTACCTGATGTTAGGTTTAATGGCATTGTGTAATGGTATGCCATAATAGCGTACCTATATATATATATATGTTTAAATCAACTTATGTTAGTTTTTATGCCATTGTGAAATGGGAAGGGCCATACTAGCGTAAATGTTGTAATCACCTGATGTTAGTTTGAATGTCACTTTATAATGGTCTGCCATAAAAGCGAATATGTTGAAATCACCTGGTGTTTGTTTGAATGTCATTTTGTAATCGTATGCAATAATAGCGTATTCATTTTAATCACCTGATGTTAGTTTGAATGACATTGTGTAATTGTATGCCATAATAGTGTAAACGTTTTAATTACATGATGTTAGTTTTAAATTCATAGTGTAATGATATGCCATAAAAGCGAATATGTTTAAATCATCTGATGTTAGTTTGAATGTCATTGTGTAATGGTATGCCATAATCGTGTATACGTTTTAATTTCATGCTCTTAGTTTGAATGCCATTGCGTAATGGTTTGCCATAATAGTGTCTGCGTTTTAATCACCTGATGTTAGATTGAATGTCAGTGTGTAATGGTTTGCCATAAACGCGTTCATATATATATATATATATATATATATATATATATATATATATATATGAA
>VMBQ01003360.1:22747-48671 GCA_007657795.1 Dreissena rostriformis
ATATATATATTATTAGTTCGACATAACTGTTTGCTCAATAATCGTCGGAGATTTATAGAATATAAATCTACATTTGACTCGCACCATTCAATTTTGGTCAAAAGTAAGGATCACTCGTGTGTTGTTTTGTTTGTTCATCGCGTCTATTGAATAGTGACCACTGTTTGTTGCGAGGTAAATGTTGTCATTTTTATTTTCCACATTTCATCATAATATGTAGCCGTTTGCCTATTAGGTTAGTAGCACCGTGAACCTCATACATGTAACGATTCACTTTGTGTGCCTTGGTTATGCGTTCAGTTACCACAAACCATAGTCATACTAATGACAGATATAAAGGTTTGAAACGTTTTGCTATAATATTGCCCCTTAAATATTCGCGAAACGTAACATGTTCTTAAATGAAAACAGTATACTGAATAATACAATTTAAACTAACGTTCGCTGTACAGGAAACACTTTTCTATTCCATGTCGTTTTACTACATAATTGTAATAAACTGACGTGTTTGACATTGATGACCAATTTTAGGAAGGTTTACTACATCGGTTTTTGTTTTATTTTGGAAATTATGACAAGTAACATATTGGTTTACGTATTCGTGAACTGTCAGTCCGATGTGTTTGAAATTGATGACATGTTCCAAATAGGTTTACTTAAATCGTTAAAAAAATGACTTTGAAATCGATTAAATTGGCAAAGTTATTGGACCTAGCCGATCACAAACCGTACATTCGGAAATGCATATGCGTTTAGCTAAAGGTTCCTCTGCGTTATATATAAATAGGTCTCTGGGGAAACTAAGCCTTCTGCATCGTCCAAGATTAGCATGTGCAGTTTGCGTATGCTTATCAGAGACGACACTTTCCGCTTAGACTGGATTTCGTCAAGAGGAGGCTTCCTGTAAACGAAAAATTCCTTAAAAAATAAATAAAAAAAATAATAAAAAAAAATAACTTTACGAACATGCATTAGGATTTACCCTGATATTCACAATGCTTCTAATAGTCTCGTCCCTGAAAATGTTGTTTGCATTTGTGTACAGGCCATTTCTTTATACATTTGTGCAGGGTATGGTAGTGCATATTGTTCACAGTTAATGACGGTGGGCAGTCGCATACTGCGTATTAACACGGAGACCGAGATAACGTCCAAACTTTGCTTTGCTTATCGCAATTTAAACATAACTAATTTCAAACTTTGATATGTTTTATGTTTTATTTGAAACATTAGTATATATGTGTAATATGTAACTAAGATACTTTTAACATGAAACAGAAGCTAAAGATGTGATGAATTTAATTTAAGAAGTTTCCCCCAAAGAAGCTTTGTAAAAACGGACTCTCTACTGATGGGCATCATTTTAACATTATGTTTCTTTGTGAAACTTATAGAACAACATTCTAAATCCTTTAGTAAAATTCTGAGATAATCTCATTTTCAATCTCTAACTTTTTTAACAACGTTGTGAGCTTTGGTCAACCAGAAATCAAACTGTTGTGAGTATTTTCATGCACTGTGTTACAACCTATGTAAATGCGTTATTTTTTATCATTCACTGAGGTCTCTTTCGGTTTGTCAGTCGGTCGGGTTGGTCGGTCTTTCTGCATAAAAGTTAACACCTTTTTTTAAGACATACAGACAGAGCGAAATCCTTTCACACTTTTACACGTTTTGAAATGTTTAATACGAAATCACCACGAAGAGTAGATATGAATGACGATTTTCTTTCATCTGATTGACTCACACGTTCCGGAGTTATTTGCCCTTTGAACATTGCGGGGTATATTACCAGGGTGCAGGATCACCTGACTTTGTGGGGTTCACAATTAAACGTTGATTGATGTTAACACAACAGTAAGTGGTGCTTTTTTTCAAGTAATTTTTAAAACAATTTTTCTTAACAATTTTAACTAGTTCATAAAATACAGTTTTTTATGCTGCTTACGACAATGTGAAATACATCAGAATTACTTTATTTAATAAGCCTGTGTTCTTGGCCAAAAACTCGATGTGTACAGCATTCATGTACACGGTTATGCTTCACGCAACGTGAAATTTTGGCACCGATTTCAGACGTATTCAAGGATTTATTCTTAAATCTTAAGATATCGGCACACACTGCAAGAACAACTGTCTTTAATGCACTCATGATGTTTGCAAATGTACTTCAATAACTTGAGATATTTGCAAAAATAAAGTTCTAAACGGTGTGTTCACATTCCGTCCGGCCCGTGTGTAAACCCCTGAAAACCCCGTTGATCCTGCACCCTGTTACTCACGTCTCTGACAAAGCTCTAGGTCTGTTACGCTCTAGGTCTGTTACGTTCGGATAAGAACACACAATTACAAAGCATACGACGTAAGGATATCGGTTTGTCAACCTGGTATTCTATTAAAAGAACAACATTTTGTACACGCACCCAATTTTCCATTTGTAATACACATACGTTCTTAATACACATCTGGTTCCATTGATATACACACTTTCACATTTACACATAGAACACTACAACGTGTATCTGATATTTTATTGAAATATTCCAGGTTCCTGCATCCTATACTCCATTTCTGAATATGTATATGATTTGATTAAAAGCAACCAACTTCACGATACATTTATTCATATAACGCTAACAACTGACTCTCGCGAAAGACATAATAATACAATATACAATTATAAGCCACCATCGTCTGATTTTAAAGGAAATCAAATTTTAACTAATCACGTGATATCTTTATTCGGAGCTTCTCTGTCATTTTGTTCTGTTCAACAATTCGGAAATGTCCGAGGAGTTCCAAAACAATTACATTTGTATACAAATAAAATGAAATAACGTCACACATCTCGTGACAAACGCGCGCGCTATGTTTTGAAATGTGTCTGTTTGCTTATTTTAATGTTTGTGAAGATCTTCGTTTTGCAAATTCTGGGATTTCTGCTGGGCCGGCTGGTGGAATGTATGAAACACTGACTCCGTAGTTTAGTATGTGTACAAAGCGTGTCAATCAGGTTGCAACTCCCAGTATTATTTGCCTGTTCGCATAAATCACCAATATGGCGCCTGGAATGTCACTGTAGGTCGCCTGCAAAGGAGAACAAAGACATGTCTAAAATATGTACTGTAGTTGTTTATTTATTGCTTATCAGAGACATATTAAATGCTACTCAAATGCATACTTTAGTGAGTGACCATTAAGTGTATTTTCAACAGGACAAATTTGGACTAAACACGGAAAATTATTATATACAAAGTAAGCGTATTTTGTCAGATATATCAGACAGACTGACAGAAAAATGTCAGCTTGCGTTAACTGAACACTCTGCCGCCTATGCAAATTAAGGCTGGTAGACGAAATTATCCTGCATAACTTTCGCACGATTACAATTTATAAGCTATAAATAACCGTACGATAACCTACGTATACAAGGCCACTGGCGTTTTATATAATTAACTGACCTTACGTGATATATTTTTTACGTCGCATGTAGCGACAACGGACTTTAATTACCATTATGACATCTGCTTTTGTATGCCTGTTCTTTTTTTAAATACCAGTAGCAAACAGCGCAAAAACGTGGTAAAATGAAGCGGTCTAAATCCTAACTTGCCTTCAACCTAGACGCCCGGATTGATTTATATTGTTTCGCTTCGCATATAAATTAAAAAGTACCAAAAAATGTCAATGTGGAAACTTCATGGCAGTGAAGGTTACTATGTTGAAATTGTTTATCGTTATAGGCCAAAAGGGACTATTCATTCCTTCAATGGTTTATGTTTCTTTTACACATTTTGCCTATTTCATAAAACAAACATAGTATGTAGACGTATATGCAATATGTAAGTATAAAGTATACAATTTAGTTACTAATACTTTTAATTAAACTATAATACATTGTAAATAAATACATAGTAATTGGTCCGCATGGATGTACATGTAATAACATAGTTAAGTACTATGTATGAACTATACCGATAATATTGCAAATAGGCATCCCTCGGAAGTTCACGATGGATTCTTAAAGTGAAACCTATTGGTATCGTTCATTATTTACCACATACGTCATTAAT
Source organism: Dreissena rostriformis (assembly GCA_007657795.1). NCBI lineage: Eukaryota > Metazoa > Mollusca > Bivalvia > Myida > Dreissenidae > Dreissena > Dreissena rostriformis. The sequence goes on from VMBQ01003360.1 coordinate 26,821, forward strand.
TACCACGTACTCCATTATTTACAACATACTTAATTATTTACCAGAAACTTCATTATTTTCCACATATATAATTATTAACCAAATACTTTATCATTTGTCATATACTTCATAAGTAGCCAAATACTCCAATATTCATCACATACTTCATTATTCGCTACATACTTCACTATTTTCCACGTACGTCATTATTAACCACATACTTCATTATTTACCACATAATTTATAATTCACATATTCGTCATTTGTTACAAAAAACTTCATTAGTTACCATCTACTTCATTGGTTGCCAATAACGTCATTATTCACCACATACTTCATTATTTACCACATACTTCATAATTTAAAACCTACTTCATTATTTACCACATTCTTCATTATTTACCACATACTTACCACATACTTCATAGTTTAAAACCTACTTCATTATTTACCACACTCTTCATTTTTACCACATACTTAATTTTTTACCACATACTTCGTTATTTACAACCTACTTCATTATTTACCACATACTTCATTATTTACAACCTACTTTATTATTTACCACCTACTTCATTATTTACCACACACTTCATTATTTACCACATACTTCATTATTTACAACCTACTTCATTATTTACAACCTTCTTCATTATTTACCACCTTCTTCATTTTTTACCACCTACTTCATCATTTACCATATACTTCATTATTTACCACATACTTCATTATTCACAACCTACTTCATTATTTACAACATACTTCATTATTCACAACCTACTTCATTATTTACAACCTACTTCATTATTTACCACATACTTCATTATTTACAACCTACTTCATTATCTACCACCAACTTCATTATTTACAATCTACTTCATTATATTCCACCTACTTCATTATTTACCACCTAATTCATTATTTACCATTTAGTTCATTATTTATCGCATACTTCATTATTTATCACCTTCTTCATTATTTACCATTTACTTCATTATTTACCATTAACTTCATTATTTACCATTTACTTAGTTATTTACCACCTACTTCAGTATTTACCATTTACTTCATTTTTTACCGCATACTTTATTATTTACCAGCTTCTTAGTTATTTACCGCATACTTCATTATTTACCACCTTCTTCATTATTTACCACCTAATTCATTATTTATCGCATACTTAATTAGTTACAAAATACTTCATTATTTACCACCTACGTCATTATTTTCTACCTACTTCATTGTTTACCTCCTACTTCATTATTTACCACTTACTTCATTATTAGCAGCTTACTTCATTATTCATCACATACTGCATTATTTACCGCATACTTCATTATTTACCGCATAATTCATTATTAACCGCATACTTCATTATTTACCGCATACTTTATTTATTACCGAATACTTCATTATTTATCGCATACTTCATTAGTTACAAAATACTTCATTATTTATCAACTACTTCATTATTTACTACCTACTTCATTATTTACCACTTTCTTCATTATTTACCACATACTTAATAATTTACCACATACTTCATTATTTACCACATACTTCCTTATTTACTACATACTTCATTATTTACCAGACGCTTCCTAATTAACGACAAACTCCATTATTAACCTTAGAATTCATTATTCAGCACATTATACATTCTTTGCCACATATATATAAATCAAATAACGAAGTCGGTAGCAACTCTCAAACAACGAAGAAAGAATCATCGCCCTATGCAAGCCTTAAAATAGACATGTAGTTCTCATTTAAATTGTAAGATCATTGATTAAATCATGTTATATTCGCTTTCGCATTATTATTTGTATTATTCGCTCAATAAAAAACTTTTGTCATTTTGATTATTGGCTATGAAACAACTCCCACGTACCAGAACTTAAAGTAATTAAAAACAAAATGCTGCACATATTTATATTTAAGTATAAAGTATTATAGTAATGGTAGAACTGACTATTTACCTTAATCTTGGGTTCATTCGGATTATTCTGAAATAAGAAACAGAAACATGGTGTGAAAATGTATGTCAATGAATTCAAATATGTTTGCATTCAATTGCAATTGCATTTTACAAGGACTTGTACACAGATTGGCGATAGGAAACCGTTTTCAATAGTTTTGTCACATTTTTTTTTTTAAATGGGACTTTGAATAGCTTAATTGTAAAATCGTGAGCATGCGACCAGGCTGAACCGAACTAGGGGCACTGTTTTGCTTCGCACCCCCCTTTCTCGTTATTTAATTAATGTTTTGAAGTGTCGATTGTTTTTAATCGTGCATGTTTCGACAGCTGACGGCATTCTTGAAAACATATGTGAACAAGTTCTTTGCAATCAAGACGGCGATAGTCTTTGTTCTAAGACATATAACACAATTTTCTGTTGCATCAGAGTTGGCTGCTTCTGTGAGTGTCATTTTTTTCCATATAACAAGGCTCGATCTACATATGCATACATTACTTAGTGCAGAAAAACCATATATATTTCAAAAGAAGAAATGTTCTCATTACATTTGTCATACAACATACGACTAACCTTTAGTGGGCGATTAATTTAATATCACTACAGACGAAATAAATTTAATGCAAAAGTAGTATATCTATCAAAATATGCAGCACACTATAAAGTATGCAAAGATAATATATGATGAGTTTTAAAAATATGACACGAACAATTTGCAATGGCATACATACTGTCAACGATGGCTTGTAAGTAACGTTTGTTTTTAAATGTTTTATTTATTTTTTATTTATGTGCACAGTTAATGCGAACTACTTTAGAATATCAAACATGCATCTTTATTTCTTCACAAAATTGTATCTACACGTTTGTATCTTCATTTATCTGACAAAAATATTAGAGACACTTCATTACAAAAAGTTTGTTTATGCGTATTGCTTACCATAGATGAATCTACCTTTTTATATACAATTGTTACTTCATTCCTTGACAAATGTTTTTGTATACAAAGTTTCAGCTACTTTCCTTGTATATTTAGTTCTCATTGAAACTCGGTATCTTTATTTCTTTACTTATAATTATCATTGGTGTTTTTAATTCTTTAAGAAATTGTATGTCCACTTTTAAACAAATGTTTTATCTTTATTTATTAAAATCGTTGTATCTACCTTTCTTTACAAAACGGTTTATAGATTTCATGTTTGTGTAAGTCTAAGAGTTAACAAATGTATACCTACAATAAAACAGCCAAGTGTTTATGGATATGAAATTTGTATCTAAATCGTCATAGATCCACATTTTATGAATTGTATATACAACATATTTCAGAAACGTTTTGGTGCATAGGACAAAGGGTTAAATTTGTTGTTTTTATTCAATCTAAATTATAAAAACGCACACAGGACAGTTATTTTTGTCGTAAATGACAACTTCTAGCTTTGCGGCAGATACGCAATATATATGAGCAAGGGCCGCAAAAGCATTCTTACGAAAACCTTGTGAATTTAAATATATTATTATATGCAACACTTATAAAGAATGATAAGAACAACAGATAAAACTAACACTAAAAAGCTCACGTTTTCTCGTAAAAGGCTTCTTCTAGCTTTATTTAAGACACCCACCAAATCTTTAATTGACAGTCAAAAAGGCAAATCAGCATACTGTGCAAGAAGTCTGAAAAGAACTTACTTACTTTCAATAAAATATTGTGTGTGTGCAACATTAAACGCTCAGAGCTTCATTACACAGTATTAATTGTCATAACTGACAACATTTAGCTTTATGAAGAAGACCATACGAGAGGACTACTTTAACCCAAAATACATTCAAATGTGCAAGATGAAACAATATAATGCGTACTAAGCACAGTGTTGAATGTCGTTAATAATAATAAAGCGTGTTACGTTTAGTCTAATAATAAAGACTAACAATACGCTTACTTTAAGCTGTAAAAATTATGTTCTGTTCTGTTCTGTTCAATTTTAGCAATAGCAATACGTATATTGCAGTTTTTATTGCCGTTAATGACAACCTTAAGCTCGTTACGTTAAGCTTTTTAATAAAGACAAACAAGACGATTACTTTAAGCTGTTCAATGTAAACACTAGCAATACGTACATTGCACAGTTTTTATTGTCGTAAATGACCACTTCGTTCTCCCACGTGGCGACGTCCATTTTGGGACACGAGTGTGGCTCGTACAGATACTGGTTCGGAGACTTCGTGGCCGGGGCAGGGGTCGTCATAATCATGGGCTGCTGTTGTTGCACGGTCTGCTGGTAAACGGGCTGCTGCGGTGCCACCACTACCTGCTGGGGAGGAGCGCCACCCGGTCCGCCGTTGAAACCTGCAATGTCACGTGGTAATGTCACGTGGTGTGTTGGCATTTGCCCTCGTGTGTAGATACATGAGCATTTCTATTTAAGACTAGTTTATCTTATATATTAGAATTTCTTCACTGCATTCAACTTTTCTAGATTTGTATTGTATTTGCTTGGTATGTAATCGGTTATGTAAATATGGATTGAGTTATTAAAAAGCAACAACTTAAACTTGACAATCTGAGAAAGCAACTTTGGTGATATATGTAAGGGTAAAGACTAGATCTTAAGTCGGTTTAAATCCTTAGATAAATGTGCATGATGTTCATGTAAATAGTATAATTTTACTCAGCATATTAAAGCCCATTGGTTGGGTTTTCAACAGATTAAGGCAATTACTTTGTTCTCAACTGAACTGATTGATCGGTTTAATTTCTTATGTATTAAAAACCGCATTAATATTACCGTGTTCACTTATTGGTCATTTATTTTCAAGTATTTATAAGCCTTCAATAGTGGCGTTAAATGGATATTTAAACACCATAGTTTATAGTTTGACACAAGAAAACATTAAATTAACGAAACAACAAATGATTAAAAAGTATTATTGCTTTTTATTCGCGAATTGATTATGTTCTACAATTTCTATATTAACTTATATTATGTATTTGAGTAGGGCGGATTGTAAGTTACTTAATATGTGTAATTAATGTTCGAGGTGATGCTTAAAACTAAGTTGAAATGACATGTAAGGTCCAATATTATGCATATTCTCAAAATTGGGGCAACATGAGCACGCATGCTGGCTGTAATATAAATGCAGTTGTTAATACTGTGGAAACATATTATTTTTGATAGTATGTAACTTTACAATTACTGAACGTTTTAAAGTGCTTACATCACATATACTAATTATTACATGAATTGGATACCATTTAAGATTTTTTTAATTCAATATTGTCGAAATTAATGTAATAATGCATTAGGTAATTATCTGAAATTTTGTGTTAAAGCTTGTTTACGTTAATACACGAATCGCCATTCCGCAAAGCAATAACATGACATGCGAAATACATAAATTACTCATATATGACAGATAAGCGATATATATGTGACAGCTGCAATCGATAAAATACACATATACGCATGTATACATGGCTATTAACTGTATATACACAAAGGGTTAACCATATCCCTTGTACCTACTACTGTAAAATCGATTTAAATTGCGGGGCCTGAATTTCGCGCTTTAATGAAACGACTTCATTACACATTTTATTACATTTTTTAAATTTAAAATGTTGCGTACATAGAAACTTCTTGTAATCATGCAAACTTATATAAACAAAAATGCTCAGGTAAATAACCCGGTTCTTTTCGCGTAAATTTTTACTGCGAAAATTAGATCCCCGCATAAAACGACAATTTTACAGTAAAAATGCCAGATACCAGCACGAGCGCATGCAAAATTGACCTTACATGTAATCTCAACAGAATAAACGCAAACGGTACGGCTTTCGATAAAAGAATTTCCGCGCCATTGTTAAATTTGTGTTATCTCTTTTTCTCGTAGAAACACATTTTAAGTAAGAATAATTTAGGAAATTTCTTTAGTTTGTAATAAAAGCCTGAATAATTGTAATTTCGACAAAGAATCTCGTTCCTAAGATTTGAAATTTTAATCTGTTACCAGAAAGCATTCTTTAAAATCTGATGGAACGAACATAGATTTTAGTCAATTTATCTTCGTAAAGTCAAATGGTGTAAACATACAAACACTGTGTAATTTGTACTAACATATTGTGTAAATCGATGTAAGAATGCAGACAATGTGTCAAAATCAGCAATAATCGCACATAAATTGGTGAACCTAAATGTTTATGATCATATTCAATAACATCTATGTTGTGCATAATTTAGTATACACAAAAGTAACCGTTAGGGCGGTTTGAAAGCACGTAATTTCATCGCGTGTGAGACCCTGCTCCATTAGAATGGTCGAGCCTCCCAATGCCGCCAGCCAGCCAGTACCTGCAGGAAGTGGCTCAACGTTGGGAGCGGCGGTTGCCGCCGGAGCCGCCGGAGGCGGGGCCGGCGTTGGTGCCGGTGTTGGTGCCGGCGTTGGTGCGGGAGCCGCGGTCGGCGGAAGTGTCGGCGCTGCTGTAGGTGCTGTGGAGGAACATATTATACAATATGCGATATTGCGCTATACCATTTAATATTCCCTTTATAAGTGGTTAAGTACAACGAATTATAAAACAACACCATTCCATTAATTTAATAAAAGGGAATTACCACACATTAGGAGAACGTTCATGCTAGGAACAATGTCATCAGTCAAAGTATACATAACTGCCAGATGATTTCCTTTACTGACATTTATAGTCGGATCGTCAACATTCCGTGCGTTCCACTCAGATTAATGTTAGATAATGAATGAACATATGATTCTTGAATGCATGTAATGACTGTAATCACAAAAGAAATATTAAAGAACAGTCCACAATTCAACCCCAATACAAAGAAACATGCGGTACGCTACCTGGGGCAGTCTTTGCTTTCTGAGTCGTTTTTGCGGCCGCCCCATTTTTGCCATTATTGCCAGCGGGAGCAGGTGATGGCTTCAAATTCTTTGGTCGACCTTTTCGGCGACCATTCCGGCCGCCGGGCCCTTTACGGGGTTTGGGTTTTAAAGTGGTCGTGGTGGCGGCCGTCGTGATGACTTCCTCTATTTCCATGGGTTCGATCTCCGCTGCGGCTCCGGCCGCTGTCGTCACCTCGAGACCCGCGGTGGTGCCACCTACCGCCGACGGACCTTTGAGGAGGGCAAGCAGACCGGCGGTTATACTACACAAAAGGCCGCTAGTGAGTGCGTCAAGCGTATGGCGCAAAGCGATATTTATACAATTCGCCAATGATGTAGTTAAAGCGACGGAAATAAATACCGATTGTCTTAATATTGACACAAAAATAATCATTAAAGCCAATGTTGAATTTGCAAGAATGTGTTAATGACAAAGTAAAACCCATTAAAGCTGATGACTATGTTTACGAAATCTGAAGATGGGTTAAAGCAGTGAAAATCATGCCATAGATCACGTGAAACAACAAGGACGCTGATATTGAATCAATATACTATTGACTTGTAAAAGGAGATATTCATTATACTTAGATTGCAGAAATAAAAACATAGCTGTATGCTGTAAAATAAACATCATGCGTACCAACTCGTTGGCTGTACTTCTAATAATATGCTATCAACGCGTACGACATTACAAACGATGATGGTTGAACTCAATTACAATATTCAGACAAAATAAGTATTTAAAATGTAATGTTATAGACATTTGGTGTTGGACCGTTTTTAAATAAACACAGAAACAAAGGAACTGATGAATAAAATAATAAAATAAGATATATTTAATAATTGATTAAACTTAAAAATGTATTTGATAATGAATTAGTTCAATAATATTTTTTTTTCTCCTGCTGGAGCAACTGAAGTTTTAGCCTTGTTCTATTTTAATTTATAGTGAAACAAAAATGGTCAAATTACCAAGAATATATATTTAGATATACAAGTATTTGATACATAAAAGATCATATAATGATTACAATATGAAAGTAATGTGCACATAACTGACCTGAAAAAAATAATCGAACAATAGGCATATATATATATATGGTTCTAAAACATATCATACAATCTTTGCATCAGTACTATATGTTTCCAAACTGTGATTGAAATAATTGTGTTGATATTATTACTTACATGGATTTGTAATGTTTATTATTGTAACAGTACGAACTGTCAATATGAATACTAAAACGTATGATAGTATTACTAAATGACTAAACGTAAACGATCTTAATCTAGATTCTTTTCCCAAAACTATGGATGCTTATGAATGTTATGTAGATAAAATGTATATGTATATAGTTTGGGATGTAATGTATGTAAATATGTCGTCCTTCTGTGCCACATTTGGTGTATTGGATATACATACAAGTCTAATGTGTCTGCGTTTCGTATAAATTACGCCTTTTTTATTTCTGATTCAAACTGACTTGGTGTAGGAATGCATATTGATCACACACCGTCGTGTAAACATGACATGCCTTAATATAGCTGTACACGTCATGCCAGTATTTAAAAGTACGGAAGACTTTTTCTACCGTTTTATAACGATTGTTAATTCTCACTAAACACATGTTGTTTTTCATTCTTTTTAAATGAATCTTTCTTCAAAATGTTGTATGTTTCGTATTTAATTAAAACATATGCTGTTATTGCATATGTAAACTGTTCTTTTCTGTTAAACGAAGTTACGGTGATGTGTTTGTTCGGTGGTCTGAAATAAATATCGTACCCCATCGAGTATGATACACCGAATAGTCAACACTCAAAATGTTAATGTCAACCTCTTCTTACGCGTTGGTTGAAATTGCCAGCCTAGGGTCTACCATACGTTGTATCACCTTCTATGGAGTGTGATATTTATAATATAATTATATAAATACTGTCGTATGAATATGAAACTCTCATTCGTTTCAACAGAATAACACTGCTTTTTTCTTAAGGAATTTTCCCACCGCATATCGACATGAAATAACTCCTAAGTCTGTTGCTTCAACACTGCCACAAATAATAAAGCAATTAAACGCCAATGATTTGTAATTTATTTGAACTCTTGTTATTAAGTATTTGCATTTTAACGCATGTCAATGTGCAAATACAGGAAACGGTGCTCGTTAAACTGTTAAATTAAATTAAAATCCGCGACGAAAAACCGCATACTTAGCGTGACAATAACATACGTCACTATGCTTTAATTTGCATGTGACATAAAAGCTATTCCTGTAAAATATTTAATGATCAGCCATAAATATCACAGTATCATCAACCAATCACCGCACATCCTGTTTTTCAAAACTTCGTTGACATATCTTTGATGAATTACTGTTTATAAATCAATCACGTGCTACTTTTGATCGTGCTCTAGAAATTATTGCATAATTTATCGTTAAAGAATAGAGAGCGAAAAATAATTATGTAGAATCAATCAGGGATCTAGTTATCACAAGTATTGTTTCAAATATATAGTGGCATCGCTGTTGTTTACACATTGAAACAAAACCAACACGTTTTTATTAAAATAAAAATATGCATGTTCTGCATATATTTAATACGAATTTGCAGAAACAAAATTACATCTGACTAGCCGTACAATGTCATTTAACTGATGAAGGCATTTTCCGAAACATGATAAGTATTTAATACATTTTAAATAAACAAAAGTAAAATGTTTGTGCGGTACATTTTATTTAATGAGTAACAAAACAAAACTCGGTCACTGCTTATTAAAGGATCGTATCTGCTTTACAATATCTTTATTATTACACAGAATGGTCACAAACGATCAGCGATGCAATCTACAACTTGACTATTAGTGCCTGCATAGGAAAACGTGAAGCCATTTATTTGCATGTAATGTAACACAAATATTGGTATGTTTTTTTTTTTTTTTTTTTTTTTTTTTTTTTTTTTTTTTTNGGGGTGGGGGGGGGGAAGTAAATTGGTAAGAAAAATGCATTGTTTTTTAAAATCCGATCACAGCCGTACATCGACAACACGAAAATGCATGTAACAGTAAAGATTAAATACCCATACATGTCTTAATAGTCTACACATATGTACAACATGTCAAGAGGCGGTAAAAACCACACATCATTAGGTACATTATCTACCTTATATTCGTACTTATCTAGTACACATCTGGTCAACATAAATTGAGTATTGTTGCAAGTAAAATAAAATGTAAGCTTTAGAATGTTTCTACTTAACATCCACAAAAAAGCGGTTGGTTTTTTCGAGGATAATAAATAATTAATAAATAATGAGTTAAAACACCTCGTGAGTCAATGTTTTGTAAGTTCATGAAAAACTAAATATAACTTAAGAAAACAACAGAGGCATGTCATGTGTATCTAATGATATGCTTGATGTGGTGTTGACCGCCTTGTATTTTACTAAGTACATGAGCATTCAATGAATAATACGCGATCTGACCAATGTTACTTTAGTTCCGTTTAGCACTCCAGTACAACTACGTTAGATATCTAGTAAAATTTGCACACAATGTTTGGCACTTATACAATATGTGTATAATAAATTCTTTATTTATATTTTATTAAACATTCATACGATTAAAAACGATTGCGATTGAATGAGATTCACTTATGGTTTGAAGTGCTCTCGAATTCGCATTCATGAATTGTTAATTGCTAAAATATTATAGAAAATCACTGACTCTTTCTGTCATATACATTCATAATGGTTATAAAAGGAAAAATATTATATTGCTTTGGTACCAACTATCATGTGCAAGCCACTTCTTGTTAAAGTATTAGAAACTGTTGGTTGTTATGTCTGTACATGTTCATTCTGACAAACGGTTTGTATCCACAACTGCCTTATAACATCATTTCTTTAAAGTTGCATTGTCCTTTCAAAACCATTATAAACTGACGAAAAAACGAAAAACATGGTAAATCAAGAAAATTCAAATTTATGTGTTTTAATTGTATAACGCATACTTAAATAGTACAAAGATATTTTATAAAGCAACCTCAATTCGTATTTATTAAAAATAACCAAGACAAACGTTGCTTGGTGTGTTTGTACTTTCTAGTGCATTTGTAACTGAATACACCAAAATTAAAGAGTTTTATTTCGTTAATATACGGTGGTTTTGAAAGGAATGAATGTTCAACACTGGATAAAGTATTTACTGTTACCTTATAATTTTCTGCAAATAAAACACATTTATAAATGTACATCATTGTACGTGTATGGCCATTTGTTTCGGTGGATATCAAAGCGCTGCTTGAAACCAAGGAAAACTTTACAAGTATATCATAAAACAGATTTAAGGAAATAAAACACAAAAATGCGACGCTGGAAAACTTATCGAATGGCTCTAAATTGGTCTAAAAAAACACACACTATCAAACGTATAAACATAATTAAGAATGTTACTAAATATATCTTTATTTTGACATTTCGCTTGGCAAACAGGTCATCGTGTCGAGATAGTCCATTTATCTTTGCCGAAAAATTAAAACTTGTTAATGTTCTGACAACAACAAAAATAACGCATACTTGGTTTTGCTGCTGAAAACACCTGTACGGGTTTTTATTGTTTTAATTGATTGATTGCTAGCGAGAGTAAATGCCAGGTTGTTTACTACAAATAGCTTTGAGCAGGAAATGAAGTTATTATTCATGTGCGAATGCATGGTGTATCGTAAATTTTCATTTTTGTTTGAAAAAGATGAGTAAATAAAGCATTTACGTTTACACTATGCAAGCAAGGTAAACCCTAAACGGTCCTCAGGTCTGTTTATATTTAAAGATGGAGCAATCTAATTTCATTAATAAATTAATAATACAAAAATGTAAGTTTAAATTGTCTAAATAGTTTTAATGTAAATAACTTTTGAACACGTCATTTGTATTTTAAGTTTTTTCTTTCTTAAAAAAATATACATGAGTAAGAGGGAGTTTTAACGTACATACTTCTGTTATTCAGCAGCAAACAGAATACGCGTAGGCCTACAGTTGTCAAAAATTTGTTTTTTTCCAAAAAGACGTTGGGAGGGGTAAAGTTTTCCTTGGCTGTGTGAACATGACCACCCGTTACCTTCCATTTCGTTTTCTTGTGCCTCACCAGTTGTTTGACTCCGAGCATAGTCGACTGTAACAGCTGAAAAAAAAATTAAGTATAAATTAAATATTGGATATTTATTATATTTGATAAATAATGCAATGAAAACGTAGTATATAATATAAATTTTTAAAATGGACGTTTTTCGATTTTCAGCAGTTAAATGAGCATGGGATTTGGTTATATAAATTAGGCGTACTTAGGCGTACAAATAGGATTGGTTTAAGATACATGAGTATTAGGATACGGAGGCACAGCTATATTTAACGAATGGTTAACTGGAACATCCTTTACCCATTTATGCCTAGTGGACTCTCCCATCCTTCTAAATTGGATCAATTTATTTCCAAAATTAGGGATGTCTAGTATATTTATTGCTATATTTAGAATATTTCTTACAGAAATTCCTTTAAGCAAACAGCGCAGACCCTGTTGAGACGCCGCATCATGCGGCGTCATATCTGGGTCTACGCTGTTTGCCAAGGCCTTTTTTCTAGACGCTAGGCATAAATGGGTTATGCTGAAAATATATTCAAACATATCGCTAATGTCCGGATACATTGACTTCAATAAAAGAAAAGAAACAACATCATGTATCTAGCACACAACAAAGATAACATTTTAGTGCTGAACAAATATTTGATATGCAGAATGTAATGTCCCAGTGTTAGCGCATTTTCATAGTACAAATGTAGATCGGATAACATAAATCATTTTGTTTATATAAAATTTAGATGTTCGCACATTGTTAAAATAGAGGGGTAGACGCTTAAAACGTTAAAGTTCAATTCACCAAACAACCTTTAAATTTCGAATCAAGATGTTTCAGTAAAAATAAAATACAAAGTTAAATTGCGAGCATATTCTATTTAGAATTTTATGCTGACATATTTCCATAACATATAATTTTAAAGATGTTCGTTTATATGTATTGCCCTCAATATTGTTTACAGGCTGTTAGCGTAACTGGTCGTTAAAGTTTTGAGCAACAAATATAATTTAAATTATCATACTTCTACATTGATATCTGGCTGTTATAACGTTGCATGATATATATTTTTTATAATTGCAACAGGAAGTTGTTATACCAGTCCATGTTCGGAGATAGGTTATATTACTGGAAACAACTATAAAGTCGTCATTTTAGTAAAATAAAATCAGATTCAACAAAACAAACAATTTGATACCAAGATGTAAAATATTTTATACACAAAAAGCATTAAAAACAGCAAAAAACACCATATTTTTCAAACAATAAGCGCACGTTCACATGACGTCATTATTAACTCGACAAACGTCTTAAATCATATTCAGTCCCGCAAAAATGAAGCTTCGTAGCGACCTTTACATTATTTCTTTTAAATTGGGTCGTAGAGGTATAATAAGCAGAAAAACAGGTTACTGTCTGATCTTTTGTAATATATCAGGCTCGGCTAGACTCGCCGTTATATTGTTCTAAGCATTGCCTGATATATAACAAAAATATGGGGCAGTAACCTGTTTTCTCTATCTAACCACAATACAGTGTTCAGAAAATGCGGACCAGTCATGACACAGTGAACGCAGGGTTATTTATTGTCGATGGTTGTGCGTTGTAACACTATGTGTACATAACAATAATCGATCATCGATGTCAACAGAAACACCATTAAGAAGGCGACAACAAGAAGAAATTTGTTAGATGGCCTCGTCAGACGAAGGCATACTTAATAACGTCATCACTAGACAAAGACCATACGAAGAATATGTAAGATGACCTCTTCAGACGATGAAATACTTAATTACGTCAACACACAACGCGGATTATTTACAGAACTAAGTTGATTAATAGATGAACAATATATATATCGGAATGAGCTAGCTTTTGAAAAAAGAAACGCCTTATATCCCCTGGTACAAACACAATGACCGATTTATAATATTTCAAAGTCACTTACTATATATAGCTTCATAAACTTGGTTTTACATAACACGACATTGTGTTTTGTTATAGTAGCTGTTGTTTTACGACCAGCATTTAAAGGTCAACGTATAACAACGGACAATAAATGGGCTGAGTTCTTAAACCTAAACCGTCAGTTATGCTAACGGCCGTAAATTGTTGGATCTAGTTATCGATGTTAATGAAATGTTAAAACTAGCATCTGTTTGTTTATAACAAACAACAAGAACATAAAAAAACACTATATTTTTTAAATAATTTATTGATTTCGAAATAAGTTTGTTTGATATCGATAATTTGATCGGCAAATATTGAGCAACTATGCATGCGTATAATTGGCGGTTAAAGAGGTGGCGGAAACGCCTGGTTTCGCTTGTAAAAACAATCAATCATAAAACTCGTATAAGTCAAACATGCTTATCAGCCAATGATGGTATGTTACCAATAAAACATTTACTATTATAAAAAAAATATATTTTGCTTGAGGTACTTATGACTGAAACCTCATTGCAAATGTTACGTAAGAGGTGTATACACACAAAAACGTCCTTACCGTCAAAATCATTTAAAAGAACAAGATCGACCTGTTTATCACACCACATACGTGAAAACAAACTTATACAACCAGACGATTTATGTCAAACCCATCAAAATACATTTTTTAAATATTAAAATCGAACAGTTACGAACCATATGCATGTTATCGGTCTCCGCATCCTATTTTCAAATACTTATTGCCTAAGTAGGAAATGATATTGTTTAAAGGCATTTATATGGCTGTCATGATCGATGCATTTTTCGTTTACTGGTTTATCGACACGACTCAAACCATTAGCTGTAAAGACATTATTGACGCAAAACGATTACAACGCAAATTATGATAATCGTATTAGTCATACGCATGTCATGTCATGAATGCTCACTTTATGTTTATATTTGCTTGTTTTTAAATTTAACGAAATTAGTACCTGAATAAATATTACCATATCCGTGTTTAATTATGACATGTTTCTTAAATCAACTAGAATGGAATTAATTGACTGTTCTAATTATAGCAAAGGCGCTCATGCACCCGCGCGCATTCTTTGAATAATGTCTTATTACTCTTTCAGTGCTGGAACCGAACTTTGAAGGTCTTTGCAAACAGTTTGGATCCAGATGAGACGCCACAAAACGTGGCGTCTCATCAGGATCCAACTTTTTGCTATTCTGATAGTATTCTTTGAAAAAATTGGAGAAAATGCTAATTTTAGTAATTCAGCATACAACATTTTAGCAGACGACAAATTTCCCAGCATGCAAAGGGATAAAATTGAATGATATACGTTCTCCTCCCTATACAATCACTTGCAACAACATGTTACTCATTTACAAGTATGTGTATATCGAACCATATACTTTAATGATTATGACCGATAGTTTGTGTGCGAGTTTTGTATAGAATAATTAGAATCAACTTTATTTACATATTTATACATGACCATATTGTAAATAATATCGATGTAATAAGACCATGTATACTGTACACGTTTGAGCACATATGTATTGTCTTGCCGTGTTTTGTCTTTACGAAACATAAGGCGAGCGTTTGACTTAGGTAGCTGCTGAAACTGATTTAAGATTGTTCGCGGAAGACATCGGTCTTTAGTCTGAGTGCTATTTCGAAAATTCGAATCTACTACGTTTTCCTTTGAAGTTTACGGCATACTAACAAAATAGGAATCGCGTGACCTTTTTTAGCTTTGAAAGCTACGAACCAATAGGAATCGAAACACAAAAAGTAAACGTTCCATCGGAAGATTGTCGACACATACGTGGAAGTTTGTCTGTATCCACACCTGCATAATACAATATACAAAGTAAATAGTACCACAATGAGTATTTCCAAGTGTCTTTTTGAATTGCTTATCCAAAAATAACCTTGAACTTAAACTTATCTGTCTGGTAGAGAAATATGTATTTCCGTTAATTTCGATATGTTTCATTTGTCTTCCTACACTTTCATCATTAGGACACATTTAATCTGGCTTAAAGTCAAGCCATTATTGCGGCTATAGTGTGGCCTATAAGCCTTGGTCATGAATTGTTAGACAATTCTCATTCAATCATCCAAATGGAGACTTGAACGTGTCGATACAACGTTATAGATAATCTATATATTAATTGGCTTTGTTTTAATACTGAAGATACTACTGTTACGAAAAAAAAAACATTCTAAAAGTAGTAATTGTGTAATTGTGAACGGAAGCGTAACAGATGCACATGCGCGATTTTTTTTTTTTTTTTTTTTTTTTTTTTNGATTTTTTTACATAATGGTAGTATTTTTCAAAACGACCAGTCAATCCCAGTAGACTCATTTAGGTGATACAGAAAATGTAATATTTCCTTTTCATTCAAATAACATGTTACCTCTTTTAATTTTGATGAAATCTCTTTTGATTTATGTTTTTATATACTAACAGATCGGACACTGCAGAAAACGTATGAATAATCGATGCATACATATATTCGTTTTCAGAATGACGACAATTACTCACACCATTTACCACGACATAATTGTGTACTTATGGAATATCAGCCATGTTTAGTATATACATGCAGTGTTACTGTTTAAGCATTTAAACTTTTGAAGGACATTTTCACAACTTTTCAGATCGACCGAAATTTATATGCTCCTTCAATTTGTTTAGTCCATCAGCTTTAGTGTTGGCGATTAAGACATAAAATTAGAAAATACCCTCCTTTTTTCCTATAGTAATGTTTCATCGTCTGTGTTTCTGATTGCGTTATGACCAAATACGTAACCAATGCATGTGTTTTGAATCTACTCAAACATGCTTGCTTTAATTTAATCAAAGCGCTGAAGGCACTGAATTTGTTCGCTGTTGTATAATCTTAGACGCAACTCAGTTTTCAAAATTATGTTTTAGCTTTTTATATCGCAAGTTTGAAATGACCACAACCCATTCAAATGTATAAAGAGTGTGTCTTAAAGCACAGGTCGAGATGTGTTTTTTTTCAAGTCATTGATACAGCTAATCAGTGTGCACAGGCTAATCTTATTTGACATGCATTAAACCCAGTTTTCTATGAAAGCAGCCAATATGTACAGATTTCAATGATAAACACTAGTCTGGCCAACGTTGTCCTACAAATACTTTTGAATACATACACACTATGTAGTGTACAGTGGGAACTATAAACAGGCACATGCGGTGGTTAGAGCAGACGCTTTTAGCATTCGTTGTTTGCATAATTTTACTCCAGTTATCCACACAGGCAGTCGTGGGTTACGGTTCCTATGATAGTTAAGCCATAGTGATTTGCAAAATTGCCTCTACATTATTAGTGAGCTAACGCTCACAAATAAAAATCGTTTAAGAGCCATGTGTTTTGAATACACGAAACGTTTGTCATATGCATGAAATAATCAATTAGTACAAACGAACCAAACATGGAGGCATTCTTGTGCTTCATAATTATTAATGTTGTCTTTAAAAATAAGTAAAACATTTGAATACTGTGAAACTAAGGAAGATTGTGGATTAAAATAGCATACGAATACAAAGGTGTATTGACAAAGGTTTGATTTGCAGTATAAAGTATCGCCTACGTGCAATTTTGTAGAAAAACTAAGAACAGTATCTTTAGAGATTATCTGTATGTGTCATTTTTAAGTGGCATTTTACATTAACATTTTGATCTCGGGCATGACATTAAAACATGCCTATTTCAAGCATTTTGACTAATTCGTACATTTGTTTTTTTGTCGTTAACTAGCAGTTAACAAAGACAGAACAATTCACGAGATTGTATGTTAATGTGCATCAAGTAATTTCCTGTTACACTCATTCGTCGCAGTATGACATGCGCATGATTTATGAGTTGGATATGACGAAGAAATAATGACTGAGCTATAAATAATCTACTTATGGGTAATAGCGTTTTGTCGTAATTAACGAAAACTGGTTTATTTAAGAAAGCAATAAAGAAATCTATTTGGATCCCAGGTAACATGTCTATACTGAAACAAAACAGATGCTTGCGTAAAATACACGCCTAATTTTTACTTTTCTGTTGGAAATGTAAGCACAAATAAATCGAGACAAACTTCAACAACATAATAATGTTCATAACTGCTCAGCAAAAGAAATATGTAAAAGTAACAAAAAAAAACTTATGCCCTTTCGAACTTTGCGAAATGTTCTTTTTGGCTCAGTGTCAAAAGCACATAGTGAAACTTTTTTGAGCTATATTTTACATAGACTTGGTCCATCTCGACCAAACACGAGTGTGTCATTCCATTTCGTGTATTATCGGGTGCAAACAAATTTACATAAATGTTTATAATTCAGACACATGTTAATAAGGCTTTCGAAGAAACGCGTCAAAAGCATGTGTTTTCTACATATTTCGAGAGAGGTATGCTTGGATGTTAAGAGCATTATGTCACCGCTAAAACCGTTTTCACATTTTTAGAACAGATGTTGCCGACAATTGCCTATAAAGCTGTCAGCAAGCAAATATGAACATCGTGATGGAAAGTGACAGTATGCAATGAATGACGCCAATTCAAAGTCATTTATTTATTCGAGTAAACCTACACTTGCCTGACCTGTGTCGGCGACATAATGTATGGATCGCGGTTATTTTCAGTAGAGATTGCATTAATGGTGTGCTGTAACCGGTTAATCGTTAATGAGATACTTATATTGTCTCCGCTAGCGACACTTTTATTGAATACATTGTGTATAGTCACTAGTAAGATACATAATAAATACAATTCGTATGAAACAATTAACCGTTCATCATGTTGTTTTAATGCTTCGTCGGTTAAATGGATGTCATTTTGTGTACACGACCTAAATAAAGTAAGTGTAAGCTTGTATGCCTCAAAGATGATTGTATTGTCCTGTCTTACTTTGAATGGTTAGTTGGTTTACCGGATGTCATTTTGTGTACACGACTTTAATAAAGTAATTGTAAGCTTCTATGTCACACAGTTTTTTTTATTGTCCTGTCTAACTTTAAATGGTTAGTTGGTTTACCGGATGTCATTTTGTGTACACGAACTAAATAAAGTAATTGTAACCTTGAATGTGACAAAGTGTTTTTTGATTGTTCTGTCTTACGCGCCTAATTGTTTGTCAACATGGATACAGGAAAAACACAACTTCACAACCGTTATCAGATGAGGAATTCCTAATACCATCCGAAAGCCTGTATATACAGAGAAGTGTCCCCAAAACAGAACAATACATACAACACAAAACTAAACATGAAAATGATTCCTTGGAATGGTAAATGCACAGTATTTGGGCGTTTTATGTGTACCTTTATATATGTAATTCTCGAAAGCATTCTTGTATATAGCGTAATTACTCTAAGTTTTTGGGAACTCTAAATTTTCGGACACCCCCGTTTTTTTTGCCAAACTAGTTATTTTACGTGACTCTAAATTTTTGGCGATTCGTTTTAAAGAAATCTTCACGTTCCGCTCAGGCAGTCATTGTAATTCTTCATGTTAAGATTACAGGCGATACTTTCAAAAATTGACTTTTTAAATCAATAATCAAACAATAAGCGAAATATTAACGTGCAAACACAATGCGAATGACCAACATTGAAAATAATTTGGGAATAATGCATGCACATTTTTTATTTTTATACGTTTGATGCAGTTTGTACTATTATCGATACTGCTAAATGCCATCTAGCACAATTGACATATCAAAGCACAAAAAACAAGGATTTTTTTTTTAAATCCATGTTTACTATTCGTATTTTTAATATTATTGATTTAATTAAGAATTCGTGCGAACGACGAATTCTATCGAGTGGCTCTTCTATTAATATGCTCAGGAGTTAAATTATTCTTTGGTTTTGCACTTGCTTTTTTTTACTACAAATCAAAAACGCGAATCATTGAAAGGTGTTCGGACCTTGACCAATCATGAACAAGGTCAATTTTTGATTGGTAGGGCAATGCAAAAACGCGGAATGTCGTAGAGCATCAACAATAAAACAACGAAATTTATGGAAACGGCTCCCGAAATCCCGTATTTTTAAAGCATAAAATCCGTTAATCGCTATCCACATAAAATCATATCGCTTACCTACGATGACAACGAGGGCGAGTAGGGATCCCGTTGAGACTGGCATTGTTCAATTCCCGACGAAAAAAAATCTGTTTAAAAGAATCCGAAAATAAAATATCACTCCGCTCGCGTCCTTTCTACGTGAGTTTCACAGCCGATCTTCTACTAGCTCACTCATTTCATGGACTGTTGCCTTTGATTGTTCGCTTTAGTACTCGTAATTAATTCTGAAACGAGGGGCACTTGTCAACTGGATGACAGTCGCTTAGACGACGAGATGCCTTTTACCTGATACAGCCCGTATTACACTCACAATATCACATTGTTGTCCAAATATAATATTTAATAAGCTATGTACATCATCTTTAATTGTGATGACGTAATTAGCTTTAAAGCAAAGCGCGTCAGATCAAGTGAGAAAGCGGTTAAATCCAACCAGCTCGTGACATTTCGTATATTGGTGGACCACGGATGAGTGACGTATGTAGTTTTTTTTTACTCATTGATTAGCACGACCAATTAGAATTGATTTCAATGACCAGACTAAATTAAACACAATAGACTTATCCCAGAAAAGCACGAGTTTAGAAAACCGCACTAATCACCCCGGTACAAACAACGCTGGTCCACTATATCAAACAATTATAGCTTACTTTAGATCCTAACGGTTGATACGGTGTGTGATTTTTAAAGGAATATAAATGGGTCAACTTTATTTGTACCAGCAGATTAGTGTTTTTTTTCCAAAAAATGATTTTTTTTTTCGGGATACATATATTGCCGTAGCACGAAGCAAATCCGGCAATATACCAAATACATTTGTTCTTTCTGATATCATTGTTCGATTCGGTAACCAGATGACATAATACACGAACAGCCTCATTCCTTTGAGAATGGCGATGTATGAACATCCATCCCTATTGAGTTAATATGAATATTTTTGACCATGCCTTTGCGTGTCTGATGAACGCATAACATGATATAAATACGTATGCAATCGCGATTTGCAACTGCCTGGGCTACCCAAACTCGATGAGTAATCAATTGTTTAGATACCGTACTAAATTACGTATGCATTACAGATATGTCCAATCATCTGATGTTACACTAATGCGTTGACTCTTTTCCTCGCTTCGTAAGCACCTTACAATCATCTAACCCTTTGCATGCTGGGAAATTTGTCGTCTGCTAAAATGTTGTCTGNCACTGAATAATCATGTTGCTTGTCACCGTATAAATGGAGTAATTTGTTCTAGAACCTACCAGCAAAACTAGACATGTTACCGGACTTGAAAAAGCTTCTTGCAAACCTTACAACACGACGTTCTTTTTGACCAATAAGGAAATAAAGAAATCACTTTTTTGGTAAGATTCTAGAAAACTGCAGACAATTAAACTTGAATTTATGTTACATGTACATTTAATAATTCTGAACAGAAACACCAATTCTACAGTCCACCACGCATATAAATTAACCGAGCACCGACTAACATGTCTTGTGTTGTCATGTTCTTTATAAATCAACGTCATTTTGTCCGAAACATACATCGCCAGACATTTTAACAAATACTAGTACTTCGCAACGGTGTTACTGACATAACTGTGTTTTCAAGTTTTAAAGGCACAGGGCCTGGTTTCTAAAAGCTTCACCGGCCAGTTAAGCTAACAGCCGTTATCATTTTTTTGGATCAGTTATTTAAGTGATAACGCTTTTATATATATATATATATATATATATATATATGATAATTGAGTGAGTTTTGTTGTGTATCATTTTTTGTAAAAATATCATGTAAAATATAAT
>VMBQ01003360.1:60078-80337 GCA_007657795.1 Dreissena rostriformis
GAGTTCCCCTGACTGCATAACAAGTCAGTAAAACACCAATTTGACCAGAGACACAAATGTAGAGCCTATGACAAAGGCAGAGTTCCCCTGACTGCATAACAAGTCAGTTAAACACCAATTTGACCAGAGACACAAATGTAGAGCCTATGACAAAGGCAGAGTTCCCCTGACTGCATAACAAGTCAGTTAAACACCAATTTGACCAGAGACACAAATGTAGAGCCTATGACAAAGGCAGAGTTCCCCTGACTGCATAACAAGTCAGTAAAACACCAATTTGACCAGAGACACAAATGAAGAGCATATGACAAAGGCAGAGTTGCCCTGACTGCATAACAAGTCAGTAAAACACCAATTTGACAGGAGAAACACATGTAGAGCCTATGACAAAGGCAGAGTTCCCCTGACTACATAACAAGTCAGTCAAACACCAATTTGACCAGAGAAACACATGTAAAGCCTATGACAAAGGCAGAGTTCCCTTGACTGCTAACAAGTCAGTTAAACACCAATTTGACCAGGGCCACAAATGTAGAGCCTATGACAAAGGCAGAGTTCCCCTGACTGCATAACAAGTCAGTAAAACACCAATTTGACCAGAGACACAAATGTAGAGTCTATGGCAAAGGCAGAGTTTCCCTGACTGCATAGCAAGTCAGTTAAACACCAATTTGACAAGAGACACAAATGTAGAGTCTATGACAAAGGCAGAGTTCCCCTGACTGCATAACAAGTCAGTTTAACACCAATTTGACCAGAGTCACAAATGTAGAGCCTATGACAAAGGCAGAATTCCCGTGACTGCATAGCAAGTCAGTTAAACACCAATTTGACAAGAGACACAAATATAGAGTCTATGACAAAGGCAGAGTTCCCCTGACTGCAAAACTAGTCAGTTAAATACCAATTCGACCGGAGACACAAATGTAGAGCCTATGACAAAGGCAGAGTTCCCCTGACTGCATAACAAGTCAGTAAAACACCAATTTGACCAGAGACACAAATGAAGAGTCAATGACAAAGGCAGAGTTCCCCTGACTGAATAACAAGTCAGTTAAACACCAATTTGACTAGAGACACAAATATAGAGCCTATGACAAAGGCAGAGTTCTCCTCGCTGCATTACAAGTCAGTTAAACACCAATTTGACTGGAGACACAAATGTAGAGCCAATGACAAAGACAGAGTTCCCCTGACTGCATAACAAGTCAGTAAAACACTAATTTGACCGGAGACACAAATGTAGAGCCTATGACAAAGGCAGAGTTCCCCTGAATGCATAACAAGTCAGTTAAACACCAATTTGACCAGAGACACAAATGAAGAGTCTATGACAAAGGCAGAGTTCCCCTGACTGCATAACAAGTCAGTTAAACACCAATTTGACCGGAGACACAAATATAGAGCCTATGACAAAGGCAGAGTTCCCCTGACTGCATAACAAGTCAGTTAAACATCAATTTGACCAGAGGCACAAATGTAGAGCCTATGACAAAGGCAGAGTTCCCTTGACTGCATAACAAGTCAGTTAAACACTAGTTTGACCAGAGACACAAATGTAGTTTCTATGACAAAGGCAGAGTTCCTCTGACTGCATAACAAGTCAGTTAAACACTTATTTGACCAGAGACACAAATGTAGAGTCTATGACAAAGGCAGAGTTCCCCTGACTGCATAACAAGTCAGTTAAACACCAATTTTACAAGAGACACACATGTAGAGCCTATGACAAAGGCAGAGTTCCCCAGACTGCATAACAAGTCAGTTTTACACTAATTTGACCAGAGAAACAAATGTAGAGTCTATGACAAAGGCAGAGTTCCCCTGACTGCATAACAAGTCAGTAAAACACCAATTTGACAAGAGACACAAATGTAGAGCCTATGACAAAGGCAGAGTTTCCCTGACTGCAAAACAAGTCAGTAAAACACCAATTTGACCGGAGACACAAATGTAGAGCCTATGACAAAGGCAGAGTTCCCCTGACTGCATAACAAGTCAGTAAAACACCAATTTGACCAGAGACACAAATGTAGAGCCTATGACAAAGGCAGAGTTCCCCTGACTGCATAACAAGTCAGTTAAACACCAATTTGACCAGAGACACAAATGTAGAGCCTATGACAAAGGCAGAGTTCCCCTGACTGCATAACAAGTCAGTTAAACACCAATTTGACCAGAGACACAAATGTAGAGCCTATGACAAAGGCAGAGTTCCCCTGACTGCATAACAAGTCAGTTAAACACCAATTTGACCAGAGACACAAATGTAGAGCCTATGACAAAGGCAGAGTTCCCCTGACTGCATAACAAGTCAGTTAAACACCAATTTGACCAGAGACACAAATGTAGAGCCTATGACAAAGGCAGAGTTCCCCTGACTGCATAACAAGTCAGTTAAACACCAATTTGACCAGAGACACAAATGTAGAGCCTATGACAAAGGCAGAGTTCCCCTGACTGCATAACAAGTCAGTTAAACACCAATTTGACCAGAGACACAAATGTAGAGCCTATGACAAAGGCAGAGTTCCCCTGACTGCATAACAAGTCAGTTAAACACCAATTTGACCAGAGACACAAATGTATAGCCTATGACAAAGGCAGAGTTCCCTTGACTGC
Source organism: Dreissena rostriformis (assembly GCA_007657795.1). NCBI lineage: Eukaryota > Metazoa > Mollusca > Bivalvia > Myida > Dreissenidae > Dreissena > Dreissena rostriformis. Next base: position 62,701 of record VMBQ01003360.1, read on the forward strand.
ATAACATGTCAGTTAAACACCAATTTGACCAGAGACAGAAACGTAGAGCCTATGACAAAGGCAGAGTTCCCCTGACTGCATAACAAGTCAGTTAAACACCAATTTGACCGGAGACACAGATGTAGAGTCTATGACAAAGGCAGAGTTCCCCTGACTGCATAACAAGTTAGTAACACACCAATTTGACCAGAGACACAAATGTCAAGCCTATGACAAAGACAGATTTCCCCTGACTGCATAACAAGTCAGTAAAACACCAATTTGACCAGGGACACAAATGTAAAGCCTATGACAAAAGGTCAGATTGTGGTTTTTCAGGCTTGTTATACATGATGATGACAAAGGTAAATATTTCACAACAAAATGTATACCAGTATATAAACAACCTTTGGTTTTCCCATCAACAGGACTGTTTTTCCTCTGACTGCATAACAAGTCAGTAATTAAAACACCAATTTGACCTGAGACACAAATGTAAAGCCTATGACAAAAGGTCATATTGTGTTTTTTCAGACTTGTTATACATGAGAATGACTAAGGTCAATAGTTCCCAACAAAATGCATACCAGTTATATAAAGATACATGTCTTAACATATAAAACATATTGGCATGAATAAGTGAACATTTTTATTTGAGGTTTAAAAAAAAGTCAGGAAAAACTTTCTTATACAATAATTCAAAGTGAGACTTTGACTTTTTGTTGAAGATTTCATAGGATATGACATTATGACAGTATAATTCCTAGCACACGCTATGCCTGGCAAACTTGTTCTATACGGATCTAAACAATTATAATTGACAGACTATAACTCGTATGTAAAATGTATACAAAGTTTGGTGACAGACACACATCATTTCTCTCTGGTTTCTCCCAATGTTAAGCAAATGGAGATGACATCGCAGTGGTTCTTGTTAATCAAGGATTCAGTGGACAGCTATATGTTTTATTCTAATTTGCATAAACAAATCATTTGACCTGAAATACATGTACAAAAACTATTGGCCAAATAGAAAGGCATAAGGCTCTTTGTGTGTCTAGATCAGTTCATAACAAATCACAGTAACCACAGGGCTCTATCTTGGTATTTATCACAACTTTTGTGATCAACGCCTAAACAGGAATGTTGTTCTTGTGACTGCATAACAAGTCAGTGAAACCACAAGTTGACATATGACACTAATATAAAGCCTATGACAAACCAAGAAGTCATATTGTGGTTTGAAAGACTTGTTATACATGAAGATAACTTATGTAAAGAGTCCCCCAAAAAATGCATACCAATTATAATACAGATACATGTCTTAAAATGTAAAATATATTTACATGAATAAGTGAACATTTGTATTTGAAGTTTATAAGAAACATTCAGGAAAAACAATGTAATACAAAAAATCACAGTGGAACTTCAACTTTTTGATGAGGGTTCATAGGATTATGAATTCAAAATTGTGACAGTAACATTCCTAGCAAAAGCTATGCCTTGCAAACTTGTTCTATCTGGTATGAACTATTATTATTATCAGTATATATCTCGGATGTCTAATGCATAAAAAAGCAAAGTGAAAGAGACACATCATTTCTCAAAGGTTTCTTAGAATGTTAGGCAAATGGAGATAAAACTGCCACACTTAGATCCTCCTTAGAAAACAAGCATGAACCAGTTTCTTTGAGGCATATTTATTCTGTCTTTTTTTTTATGAAAGACAGAGATGGACGTCTGTTGTTTTAAACCACTCATCTGAGAGCAGACAAAAACTGGGACCTTCTTAAACTTCCAGTTTAGAAACATTTGAAAAAGAACAACACAATTTGCAGAAATATTTCTGAAGAACCTCTTAACAGCTAAAAGAAGACAAGAGGGCCATGGACCCTAAGGCGCTCATCTGAGACCCTGAGGAACTAAACTATTCTGACAAGATGGAGTTGAAAATAATAAAAGTAGTGTATGGAACATAAATATTTAATTTTTAGGCCCATTTTAATTTTTTAACTCGGCTGAGATATAGTTAGACAAATGTTCCGAAGGTTCATGAGGATTGGACAAAGAAAATGCTTTCAAGGGTATATACATGCTTTTTTTATTTGTTCTATTTTTTTTAGCTCACATTATCCAGTTAACTGATATTTCATTGGTAAAACATGTTTTGACCAAGTTTCATGAGCATTGGCCAATAAATGTATCATTAGAGCATTAACAAGGTTTCACTAAAGCCATATAAGGAAAATAGCACCATTCCCCGGTGGCCATGTTTTTCAACAGATTTGACCTATTTTTGAACTTGGCAGATATATCATTGGAACAAATGATCAGACCAAATTTCGTAAATATTGGTCTGTAAATGTTACGTCTAGAGCTTAATAACAAGGTTTAACTAAAGCCATATAAGGAAAACTGCCCTGCCCTCTGGCGGCCATGTTTTCAATAAACTGGAACCATTTTCGAAATCAACCAAGATATCATAAGAACAAATGTTATGACCAAATTTCATGAAGTTTGGACTATAAATCTAACTTGTAGGGTGTAAACAAACTTTTTTTAAAAATAACTATTTCCTGATATAGATAAGTAGAAAATCTCCGTTCGAGCAAACTACAATTCCATAATTGACAGGCATTAATATTTTTATAATATGCTTCCCTACAATAAATGTACATAAGATTGATTATCATTTATATCTGGGTCTCATTTAAATATCTGAATGTTTATAATTGTAAGTTATAGACATCAAGGAATGTCCTATGTGCCACAAATGGCATCTGAATTAATTACTCATCTTAAAGTGCACTTAAAATGTGAGTCTTTTAAAAAGTTGACAAACTCTGACATGTTACTATATGCGCGGATGGAAAACAATACAATTGCAATTATATAAAACAACAACATTTGTCTGTTTCGAATGTCTAAAACAAGGTCAATATATAAAAAAAAAAAACATTTGTCTGTTTCAAATGTCTAAAACAAGGTCATACAATTCTATTTATATGTTTTAATGCTTAATGTGCATGTGATACCATTATTTTTGGAATGTGACGACAAAAATAACAACTCCAGACAAAATGAGATTGTTAACAAACTTGTTAACATAGTATGGTGGTAAAAAGCAAGTTCTTAAAGAAGCATCCACTGTTGTCTACAATTCATCATGGCAAAAACTGACAAAATGAAGTTACAGAGCATTTTTCATTTTTTGCAAATATTCTTAGTTCATGATTCTTTTTTTAAAGGTAAGTCAATTTACGTCAGATGAAATTTCTGTTAACCAAGAAAAAAACTTCCTTAAATTATCATTAAATGTTTTTCAGATAATCCAGAAATAAAAGGGCCAAAATGGCCCCAGATGGCTCACCTGTGTTTCAGAGATTTTAAAAGATATTTTGCAAGTCTAAATAATGCAATAAATATTGGAATAATTAAAATCAATAAACATTATCAAGAGATAATTAACAAGTTTAAACTCCAGGGGTTTAAACAAACTTTCTAGTGACCACAAGTTAATGTTATATACACAATATTCAGACTCTGTGCCTCATGGTTTAAGAAATTTGTCATTTATTATGTTATTTATTATTTAAGTTTATAAAAATCATGTGATTCCTGGGGCTTTTTTTCAAATTTGAACCCATGGGCATGATTCAGCAAACATTGGACAGGACCTCTTACGGGTATTTAGAGTACCAAATATCAAAGCTGGGGGACCTGTAGTTTTAGAGATTTAGATTTTTTAAGTTACTCACCATAAACATCTATAAAAAAAAAATCATGTGCCCACTGGGTAAGCAGTTGTGACCACAGGGGCATGATTGAAAACAAAATTGTAGATGGTCACCATACAATGTTACATGCCATTTTTCTCTCTGGTGGCGACACATGCAGTGGACCCCAACAATTTGAACAAGTTTTAAAGAGGATCATTCCAGAAAAGTTGCATGGAAATATGCCCAGCAGTTAAGGAGAAGTTGTATGTCCTTTGGAGCAAATTGTTGACGACTGATGACACACAACTGACAAGGCCAGACGCAAGACAGCCAACAACCACAAGAGCTCAACATGAGAACTTTGTGCTCAGGTGAGCTTAAAATGTTATTGGAATGTTGTCAACTAATCAATGCAAATACAGAGTACATGCTTATTATCAATACATTTTAATTCTGTGCAAGAAGAAATCAATCACATATCATAAGTTCATATTTTATAAGGTTGATGAACCAAGAAATTCACATTTTTAATCAGTGGAATGTTATGATCCAATTAATTCATATAAAGATATTGCAGAAATGCTCTTAACACAAACACATATAGCCAAAGTTGTTTATTATTAGCTATGATCATCCATCAATGATGACCTTTGCACAGAAATATGTCTGATATCCTGTACCACTTGTTCTTTTAATCTTCATCAATTTATTATGACTTATTTGAATGCAGAACACATTATTTATATTTCATGCAGATTTTTTTCTGACTCTAAATATCATTCATTAAGATTCATTTCAACAACTGTTTGAACAAGGAAGTATTTTTTAAGATGATTTCCTCATAGAAAAACACAACAGTACCCAGTGGGTGAAACTTTTAGTATTTTCCAAGGTTCTTTGTCGTAGATTGTTTTTGTAAATTCAGTGGATTATGTAACCATATATGTGCATTTATTGATCATTGAAATATGAATCCACAATTGGACAAATCAATGCTTGACTAGCAAGTATGTATTGGCAAATTATACATTAAATAATAATTGGTCAATTCTTTTCTTTACTGGCAAGTTTTTACTGTTAAATATACATGAGCCCATCATTGGTCAACTTAATCCTTGATTGAAAGTATTAATCAGTCAAATATACATGAATCCATAATTGGTCAACTAAATCATTGACTGGCAAACATTTATTGGTCAAATATACATGAATCCATAATTGGTCAGTATTTATTGGTCAAATATACATGAATCAATAATTGGTCAACTAAATCATTGACTGGCAAACATTTATTGGTCAAATATACATGAATCCATAATTGGTCAACTAAATCATTGACTGGCCAACATTTATTGGTCAAATATACATGAATCCATAATTGATCAACTAAATCATTGACTGGTAAGTATTTATTGGTCAAATATACATGAATCCATAATTGGTCAACTTAATCCTTGACTGGTAAGTATTTATCGGTTAAATATACATGAATCTATAATTGGTCAACTAAATCATTGACTGGCAAACATTTATTGGTCAAATATACATGAATCCATAATTGGTCAAATAAATCATTGACTGGTAGGTATTTATTGGTCAAATATACATGAATCCATAATTGGTCAATTCAATAATTGACTTGTAAGTATTTATTGGTAAAATATACATGAATCCATATTTGGTCAACTGAATCCTCGACTGGTAAGTATTTATTGGTCAATTTTTAATGAAATTATAATTGGTAAATTCAATCCTTTACTTTAAAATATTTGTTATTATCAATCAATAATTGGTTGATTCAATCTTTAACTGAAAAGTATTTCCTAGTCAAACATCAAACGTATATTACATAAAAGAAAAGAACTACACTGATTTGATTCATATTCATCACATGTAGGTATAAGGTCAAAGTTTGCATTTTCACACCAATTGCTTTTGTTAGTCTTCTTCTTAGCAGGTTACCTATTTTTTGCAACAGACTGAACTCATTTATGACAGCCATAAACGTCTTCAATGTATTCACCCCATCTGCTGTAAGAAGACATCAACTGTCATATTTATTATTTGTTCGTGTTAAATACTGTCACAACCACATATCTGAACAATTTGTGTAGACTAATCTAGGCGAAAAAATGTATATACATTTCATTTTGAATGTAACATTTACAAAACTGCATTAAGAAACGCGCACTTGATTTAATACCGGATGTCATGTTTCATTCATATAAGTGTTTTGCTGCCTTTTTTCAGCATGATTTGCATTCATCAAATTGGTTCATATCCTCCATTAGCTTGTCATCATTAATAAATTGTTAATAGGTTAGGCATTGTGCATTGTCTGATGTATACCATGCCTCAAATTAGCTCAAGTTTGACTTGTTCTAATGACTATTTTAATTTCATACAATTATTTTAAGAAGAAAAGAAGAATTTAGGCATGTACAGGTAAATCAGAATTAATATTTGAGGTTTGACCTCATGTGTCATAGCATATTTTGTACAGAGAAAGTCTTCCATAAACGATTTTTTTTTTATGATAACTGATTATTTTTTTACATATTTGAAAGCATTTAAGGGGTGCTGCTGCAGTTTTGCTGATTTTTTTCCATCTAATAACTTTTGCTCAGAATTTATATTCAAGTACTACATACAAATACTATATGAAAAATGAAATAAAAACATAGGGTCACCGGCCTTGTTTTGATTTTATTCACCATTATATAACATGTACTTTTTCATTAAAACTGAAAAATCTCTAATTGCATAAAAATGATAAATAACCTATGAAATTGGCAACATATTGATATTATATAAGCTAATATATATCATATACCATTTAGTTAAACCAAAAACTACCAAAAAATGGAGAACACAAGTTAAATTTTAAGAAATTTAAATTTTTATAATTTTTATGTCACCCCAAAAAACGTCTTTTTTTACTAGTTTAAAACAAAAATGGAATTTAAAAAAGTTCTATCTAATAACTTTTTGCGAAACTGCTCAGATATGTTCATCTAAGTATTGTAATCATAAAACAAAAATAAAAAAGGGGGGTCACCGCACTTTCAACAGAGATTTTTTTGTTTAATTATCCCTACCGTCTATGTCAAATTTCCTAAAATACAGCAATTAGCCGAAACCCAAGTACCGGTACATAGACTGTTAGAGATATGCATAAACATTATAGATTGTTTACAATCTTAATTGGGATCACAACGGCTTACTAAAACACAACACTAATACAATATTTAATCACAAACAGAAGACCATACAGTATCAAACTCGACCTTAATCATCCATAACAGGGACTTGGTGACAGATTTCGGCATGTTTTGTAGTTTGTGATTAAATGCTTTAAATTGATTAATGTAAACAGCAGGACTAAAGAGCTCCAAGAAAAAAAACCAGATTGAAATGAAAGAAAGAAAAAAAAGAATAAAAAAAGTTAACCGCACCTGGGATCGAACCACTGAGTACCTATTTTGAACCTACTCGGTCATAAATGTGTGATGATTCTGATAACAAAACTATTGGGTTGTGATAATAGCATCGGTGGTTCCATAAATATATCCTCGGTTAAATAAACTGCCGCAACACCCCTTAAGTTGAATTTTATACAAATGCACTTAATTGAACATCTTGTACCCAGGTAGTTTTTGATTTCACCAAGAGACATCACCGACCATCACGTATTAAGTAAACAAAAGATTAATAATTATAAAATCGTTATTACTTGACAGATTTGAATGCGTTTTTTGTGTTGTTTTTATATTTTAGTTGGTTAGATGTCCATTTAAAAGGCTTTATGGAAAGTGTTTGGGAAAATGTGTGGTTTTTTAAATATGATTGAATTTGCAAACAAATTATAGTGCATGAGTTAGCATTAATTAAAGCCCCTATAACGCTCAAAATCAACTAAAATTACATAAACTATTTTGTAAAATAAAGTTAACACATAAACAATCAGTGTTCCTTATAGAATTAGCCAAAATGTCAACGCTAGATGTGCTCTGGTTAACATAGATTTAACAAGATACAAAATGCTCTTTTTTATTTTTTGTAATACAATATATTCATGTTCATTTACCAATTTAGTGTTCCTGTGTCGTATGAACAGATATTGTTGCGGGAAATTAAAATGGAATATATTGTGCCACAAACAAATATAAAAGAGCATTTTATATCTTGTTAAATCTATGTTACCTGACAACATCTAGCTTTGAAATTGTGTAACACTGTTTTGCATTGATTTAAGTAACACTGATTGTTTATGTGTTAACTTTATTTAATGAAATAGTTTTTGAAATGTTATTTGATTTTGAGCGTTATAGGGGCTTTAAAAGAACTGTACAGCTGTCAGCTGACAATCATTTCAATGGTATTCATAGATTTGATTGAAAATGATCCATTCCATTTTCAATGTTTCCCTTGAGAAGCCTTTCGTTAATCGCTAATACAATGAGATTTCCCTTCTAACTGATGGCTTTTGCGGGAACACTTTGTAGATATGGAATGCAGACCTTTTGAAAAGGTTTCTATTTTCACCTTGGTCTATGTTTTACATTTTGCAGACTTTCTGATAAAATTGTCGAAGTGATCACATAATGTCTGTGAATGATAACAGAAGGTCAAGCCACACCGTAAGGCTGCCATCTGGCATACATGTGGTGATGGAATGCCTCAAAAAATATAAGTTACCCCGGAATCTGCAGCTTTAAAAAATATGCATTTATGACAAATATGTTCCAAACATGTGAAAATGAATACAATAACTGCATTAAAATTATGATAGGTGTTGGCTCAAAGATCGCATGCCCCTTTCAAAAAATGAATTGTAAAGTAAATTTGTTGTACAATGATTAGTAAGACAGGCTCCAGGATTGCAACTTGTTTTTGCATCGTTCATTTTGGAAATCAATAATAGTTATGTCCCTTGTGAATAGAAAAATCAGACAGTTCATGTTAGAATCGACCATAATAAACTTCACCACCCCCACTAGTTTACTTACGGACTTCATAGATTGCACTGCTTTCCCGAAATATTTATACACCTAAGATGTTTTATGTTGCAATCTTGTATTGTATCTGAGATATGGCCCTAAAAAGTTATATCATAAAACAAAAAAAAAGGGTCATAACTATTATTTAAGAAAGTGTGGGGTTAAAGTTCTTGTGCATAGCATTTCTCCTCATGGATGTCTATACACCTTATATCATCAACTTCACAAGCACACCAGTTTTCTTACCTTGTTCATATATGGCACTATTTTCCCCGAAATACCCGTCACTCGTGTTGAGCCGTACGATGAAGCAATGGAGGTTTCCACTAGTGAGGTAACTGATGCTCGCTTGGGGCTTCTTTGTGACCGTAATGGGCTTGTAGAGGTCAAGGTTGTCACTGGGGCACTTGATCTCTGTTGTTGGCACAAAGGAGTAGAGAAGCACCTGGTACCCCTTAAATGGAAAATTCATTTGTTTAAGATGTTTTTTCTCCACATTTAACTTACTCACACTTTTCAGTCATATTATGGCAGTCATTTAACTTACTCACACTTTTCAGTCATATTATGGCAGTCATTTAACTTACTCACACTTTTCAGTCATATAATGGCAGTCATTTAACTTACTCACACTTTTTAGTCATATAATGGCGGTCTTTTAACCTACTCACACTTTTCAGTAAAAGTATGGGGGTCATTTAAATAACTCTTGCTTTTCAGTCATATAATGGCGAAAAAATTAACCTACTTACACTTTTGAGTCATATCATGGTGGTCTTTATCCTACTCACACTTTTTAGTCATATCATCACAGTCAGTCAACCTATTCACACCTTTCAGTCAAATCATGGCGGTCATTTATCCTACTCACACTTTTTAGTCATATATCATCACGGTCAATCAACCTACTCACACCTTTCAGTCAAATCGTTGCGGTCTTTATCCTACTCACACTTTTCATATTATGGCAGTCAGTGAGCTACTCACACTTTTCCTTGGTTAGCTTTGCAAATTTAAGGAATGACCTCAAGTACGCATATGTATGCCAGTTAATGGCAACTGCACTACCAGAATTAAGGGGAAGGAACACAGCCATAGAAATTATTTCATACCAATCCCCACACAAGTTATGTGACTGAGTTCAGATAAGATCTCACAAACAATAGATTGATAGTCTGTCGTTATACTAACAGAGCTAGCCTTGCCCAGCAATCAGAATAGTATACAAATAGTATGAAATAGATATTGACAGACAAATTTCTTTACTTTTTATGAGCATATAATGTAGTGAAACTCTATTTATAAAACATACAATCATACATTTGATTACATTTACACACTATTCAGTATTACATGCAATGGTTGACATTTGCATGGGTTATTTTGAATAAGGCTTTCTTAGATTCATTGTTTATTTACAGGCTAGCTTTTAAAATGTTTTCACCCAGTAAACATTATACAAAATATTGCTTGAATGGAAATCTGCTATGTTTTGATCGCTGCTGTGTGAGTGAGACCTGTAGGAAAAACTCAACATTACCATTAAAAATCAAAATAATCCCCAACATTTTACAACATAAACTATAATATACCAAAACAAGTCATGGTTTAAAAAAAATCGCTCAATAACTTTTTGTATTCCGTCTCCCCAAGCACGTAATAAAAAAAAACATGAGTGCCAAATTGTCACAAGATACTCCCGTTTGTGACCCCGTGACCTAGTTTTTGACCCGTCATGACCCATATTAGAAATTGACCTAGATATTGTCTAGATACAACTTCTGACCAAGTTTGGTGAAGATCGGACGAAAACTATTTGAATTAGAGAGCGGACACTGCTGTGGAGGCCGCCGCCCGCCAAGAGAGAAACTATAATACGTCCCGTTTTGAAAAAACGAGCGTAAAAAAATCAAGCATCTAGGCAAGGATCTTACAGTGAATGATGTATTTGTGGGCATGTCGTTGGGCTCCATCCACTTGAGAACGCCGCTGCCATTCGTGAGTGAAGTGAACTTAAACAGGAGATCTGTGGGTTGTCCATACGGATCTACAATAGAGGTCAGCAAGTAAAATAGATGATATGTTATGGCGTTGATAACTGCCCCATCGTCAATATGGCTTCTACAAGAGCGAACAACGAAAAAATTGTTGATATGTTTTGTTGTTCATAACTGACACCATTATCAACAGCTCTATTAGACTAAGAGAGAACATAGAAAGCAAATGATGATACCCTATCAGATTTATAACTGCCCATTGTTAATACGGTTTTATAAGAGAAAACATCAAAAGCAAAAGCAAATGATGATACCCTATCACGTTTATAACTGCCCATTGTTAATACGGTTTTATAAGAGAAAACATCGAAAGCAATTGATGATACCCAACAACGTTTATAACTGCCCGATTGTCAATATTCCCCTTCACGAGAAACCATCAAAAACAATTGACAATATGCTATGCCGCTTATAACTGCCCCATAGTCTGTACAGCTATACAAGAGAGAACAGCAAAAAAAGAAGAAAGAGCTTAGGAGCTCATCTTAGACCCAAGCAAAACTTAAATGCTCTGAGATGGTATTGTGTAATTGCCAAAATAGCCATATAAGAACAAGATGTGTTTGTGAAACACCATGTCCCCTTTATAGCGATTTTGACCCATATATTTGACCTTTGACCTTGACAGATGAACTTGACCTTGACCTTTCACCACTCAAAATGTGCAGCTCCATGAGATACACATGCATGCCAAATATCAAGTTGCTATCTTCAATATTGCAGAAGTTATGGCCAATGTTAAAGTTTGTGCAAACCAACAAACCAACAAACAAACAGACAGGGCAAAAACAATATGTCCCCAGTATAGACTGGGGGACATAAAAACTGTCACACCACCCATGGCCGTTGTTTTTTAACCGAACAAAACCATTTTCAAACTCGGCTAAGATATAATGAAAACAAATGTTCTAAACAAGTTTTATGAACAATGAACAAGAAGAATGCTATGGGCTCTAAAGCGCTCACCTGATACCCAAAAGAAACTTAACTATTCTGAGGAGATGGAGTTTCAACAGACAGGAATCAATTTCAAACTCAACCGAGGTATCATTAGAACAAATTTTCTGAGCATTGGACAAAAAATGTGACTTCTAGAGTGTAAATAAGGTTTCACTTTAGCCATATAAGGCAATTGCCCAGCCCCCTATTAGTCTTGTTTATCAACAGAACGGAACCATATTCTAACTTGGCTAAGGTACTAATAGAATAAATGATTTGGCTTAGTTTCATGAAGATTAGAAAACACATGTGACTTAAAGTGAACCAGTTGCGAACTCGGCTGAGTTAAAATAAAGAGATATGTTCAGAGCAAGTTTCATGAAGATTGGACAATAAATGTTGCATCTCAAGTGTAATGTGGCATCTTAAGTGTTTTGGAACACATTAATGAAGATTACGCATGAACAACAATAAATGACCGACAAAAGGCGATCGCAAAAGCTCAACATGAGTACAGTGTGCTCGGGTGAGCTTATAAGGCGAAGTTGTTTAAAAACATGATAGTTAGGGAGAAAGCTTTTTCTGGTGAAAACCTTTATTTTAAATATACTAAATATTATTATTAAGTTTCAAGTAAAAGTTCTGAGAGTATGTAAGATATTTTACTTAACAGACTGACACAAAAACTTCACAGAAATATAGATGGGTCAGAGCAAAACTATGTTAAGTATATGCTGACTTCCTGTTACAAGTCAGATTGTTGCACTGATCATTAATTTAATGTTTAAGTACCTCTAATAGCTACCTAAAAGGTTACGGGTTAGATCTTCATTGTGGGAGCGTTCTTTAGATTTCCCCCAAAGACACCAAGTACTGGTTCTACCCAGGAAACGGACTCAAGTGTTTCAATAAGCCTTAGGCTTTCGATGCAATCAAGCTAATATAAATAGGTTTAAACTAAACTTATAGCTACCTATCTTGATAGTTAATTGTTCCGACCAATCGCCACCAGGGATGGACTTTTGAACGCTGATGTTGTAGGTGGCGCCTCTTTTTAGCCCATTCAAATCCATAAAAGTAGTGAAATCTGAATTTTTTAGCATTCCCTGGTTGGTTGTTCCCAGTTCTTCGTACTTCAAATAATGACCCTGTGAAAAAACAATAACAAGAAAATGAGTCAAGTATGTCATTACTATGTTAAGCTCCTGGCCACAATTAAAAACATGGCCACAATTAAAAACTATCTAATTCGTTGAATTGATATCCCCCGCCAATTTCAAATTTTTGTGACAGACGGACGGACAACGCAAATTCTATATCTCTCCACCTTCGGCACGGGATAACAAGAGCCTTTGCTACAGACAAAACAGCAGTGCCGGGTTAATGCTTTCAAAGTAAGGACAGGATCTCCATAATTATTTCCGTAATCATAGCTTTGTATTCATAGAAACCACAATTTGTGTCTGCACCAAAACCTGAAATATCGATCATATTTCCCATATGGTCCTCTTAGCTCTATCTAAGTAAAAAGTTTCATCAGCCGAGTCCTTTTTAAGTTATTGCAGGATCAAGAAATAAGTTTCCAATTATTTCCATAACCATAGCAACCAAAATGTATGTCCTACAAAAAATAACATGCATAGTAACCATATGGCAATTAATCTAGATACATGTACCAAGTTGTATCCACCTAGATTCAGTAATGTTTTATTTATTGCAGGATCCTTATTTGGAGGGAAACACAGAAACACACTCATACCAGTGGGTTTTTTTCATTAAAAATTGTGGCCAGTANGATGAATAGGTTTTAATTCGTGCGGCTTTGATACTCATCAGTGTTGTGACTGTACAAGCACTCCTAATGCAAGTGACAAATGCCAAAAAGGAACATAAACATAATATTTTGACTGAATAAAAAGATTTATGTGTTAACTTACAGTTTTAATTTCAGTTCCACATGTAGTCCACGTCAGACTGCCAGCGGTCTTGTTAACAAATCTGAAGCTTAGATGCTTTGGAGCAGATGTTAAAACTGAAAGAGAAGGTCAATTTGCCAGAATTATGTTTAGCCCAAACATTCATATTCTTGAATAATTTGTGAAAAAAAAACAGCAATAAAGAGCAAAATGCAAATATTCAACAATAACAAAAAGCAAACGTGCAATATTCTGCACTATCATAAAGCAAAAGTGCAATGTGCTGCAATAAAAATAGCAAAATGCAAATATTCTGCACTATCATATAGTCAAATAGCAACAACGTACTGCAATAGCATAATAGTCGAACAGAAATATGCTACAATAACATATAGAAAACAGCATTTTATATTCACCATATAGTAAAACATACATTCATGTTACATACATAGCAGGTTATGAACACATACTTGAAGGGTTTGAATAAACATAGTTGTAATCAAACAATCATATGTAACATGTATGTTTCAAATTATTTTCTTTTTACACAAAAACTAACATTTATATACTAAATAAATTATTGGTTCACATGTATGTATATAAACATAGTTGTAATCACACATTCATGTATAACATGTATGAAACAGCAATAGAATAACATATAACAAAATGATATAATAACAACTACAGCTGTGTAACAAATGTGACTAAAGCCCCTGCAACACCAGATATGTTCAAGGGCACATAAATCAAGAACCTGTGGATAACAGGGCATGAAAGTGTCTTGCACATCCACACTTTGTGGTGAAGACACATTTCAAGTTTAACTTTAACTGCTAGAGAAATGTGAAAGAAGTTTGCTCCACAACCTTACACCACTATATTGTACTGCCACACCCATGGGTAATTTTAACCCTTTGCATGCTGGGAAATTTGTCATCTGCTAAAATGTCGTCTGCTGAATTTCTAAAATTAGCATTTTCTTCGATTTTTTTCAAAGAATACTATTGGAATAGCAAACAGTTTGGATCCTGATGAGACGCCACATTCTGTTGTGTCTCATCTGGATCCAAACTGTTTGCAAAGTCCTTCAAAATGCGGTTTCCGCACTGAAAGGGTTAAGGGGACATAACTCATGAAAGTGTTGATTAATGGTAATAACTACCCGGGTGGTCTGCAACATGTCAAGCCCAAGGTAAATACTGCTTGTAATGATTTTACATGCTGCTCCATACAAGCATGCTTGACCTGTGGCCTTTAATGTGACCTTGACCTTTGCCACGGGGTGACATGCCTTTTACACATGGTGAAAACTTTTGGTAAAACAAAATTTATCTGCAAAATGAAAGATTAAGTAACGGTCAAGAAATAAAACAGTAATTTCCAAATTGGACCTGTAAATAACAGTTTGGATATTAATTGTGACCTTGACCTTAGAGCTAGAGAGTTTTACGCATTACACAACATCTCCACACAGTGAAACTTTATGGTAACTATTGTCAAATTGCACGATGAATGAGGAAGTTACAGTGTTTTATGTGACAAATTGCGTCTTCGTGTTGTACAGTTATAGTAATTTATTTAAACATTGCATGATGAATGACAAAGTTTAAGTCTGCACATGATCAAATGTCGCAATGCACGCATGCAAGCACACACACTCAACAATTCTGCCTGCAATATTAAGCCTTCAGCAAAGGCCCTCCATAAGGAAAGTGTCGTGCACATACACAATTTATAGTGTCACATTTTCTAAACTAAAATTGAATCACGTAAGAAATTTGGAAGTTAACTTTACAAACTTGTAACTGTTTTTGTGGACTGACATAAAAAAACAATGACAAAGTTATCAACCAGCGCAGATAAAAGCAATAGATATGCTTTGCTTAGGACATGGTTGTCAAATAAGATACACATGGATTTAAAGCCCCTATTATGCTAATTTCTTTTTTACAAAAACACAAAAACAAATGCGTAAATTAATTTGCAGAGTCATAGGAACTACAAGTTTCATAACCTTCAGAATTATATTCAACACCAGTAATATTTTTCTTTTAAAGGGCAATAACTGTGCTTATTGTAAAAACGGCCCAAATAACGCTGGTGTACAAGTTAACATGGCAATTCATATTTTTATTAAGTTTCATCACTTTAGCAAAAATAATTTTTGAGTTAATGTGACCAAATTCTTTTTTATGATTGTTCATTATATTACTGGTATATATATATATATATATATATATGCTTTAAATGGCTGCTTTAAGCATACCATAAACTCATAGAATATAATTATCCAATATATGAGCCTCACTCTGGGATAACTTGGCTAAATGCATGTGCGTCAAGTGTCGTCTCATATTAGCCTGTGAAGAT
Source organism: Dreissena rostriformis (assembly GCA_007657795.1). Classification (NCBI taxonomy): domain Eukaryota; kingdom Metazoa; phylum Mollusca; class Bivalvia; order Myida; family Dreissenidae; genus Dreissena; species Dreissena rostriformis. The sequence goes on from VMBQ01003360.1 coordinate 78,684, forward strand.
CAGTGACAACACTTTCCGGCTAGGTAAACTGGATTTTTGCAAAGAAGACTTTCTTTAAACGAAAAATACAATAAACGAAGAAAGTGTCGTCTCTGATTAGCCCGTGAAGACTGCACAGGCTGCACAGGCTAATTTGGGACAACACTTTAAGAAAATGCAAAAGGCCCCATTTTCCCAGAGCGTGGCTCATATACAAATTTTTACTGAAGATGAATACCAAAGCAAAGCCAGTCCCTCCCCTAACCTGAGCTGGTCCTTATGGCGTAGTGGATATGGTGTCCATCTAGCGATCAAGAGGTCACGGGTTTGATCCCCACTGTGGGAGCGCTCTTAGGATCTCCCACAAAGACACCAAGTACTGGTTCTAGTCCCAGGAAATGGACCTCAAGAGGATTTCAAATAAGTAGTACATACTTTAAATGCAATCGAGCGCTGGAACCGGATTTTGAAGGCCTTTGCAAACAGTTTGGATCCAGATGAGACGCCACAGAACGTGGCGTCTCATCAGGATCCAAACTGTTTGCTATTCTGATAGTATTCTTTGAAAAAAAATCGAAGAAAATGCTAATTTTAGAAATTTAGCAGACAATATTTTAGCAGACGACAAATTTCCCAGCATGCAAAGGGTTAAATGCAATCGAGCTAAAATAAATAGGTTTAACCTTTTACCACTCAGCTGCACATTTTGACACGTTTGTAGTTCCTAAGTGAATCTAATAAAATAAAAGGACCTTTCTTACTGAATTTGAGTTTTAAGGGCTTAATTTGCAACCCGAAGATACCGATGAGTTGCTCGCTGGCTGTTCTGGTTTTATGCTGTTTGCAAAGGTCGTTTTCACTTTGATTCTGAGAGGGAAAGGGTTAAACTATACCTGAGCTGGTCTGGAGCGTGGCTATATCTGACAGGCTGCACTCCTGGTTCGTGACACCGACGCGGAAGAAGTACACCTCACACGGCGCCAGGTTGCTGATGGTCGTGCTGTTCTTAGTGGCGTAGACCTTGGAGGCGTTGGCTCGCAGGTTGTGAGTCTCAAGGTAGCGGCTCTCGTAATGGTAGAACACGGTGTAGTTCTGAAACAGCCAGTGTTTAGTGGTGAAATTGCCAGGGCCAATCCTCACCAAACAATTCTGGGAAATAAGAATAAAGAATAGACTTAGACCCAAGAAAAATACGTCCGGCGTTTAAATATATGTTTCGTGTTCTGAGAAAACTGGGCAAAATGCTAGTGCGTAAATTGTCATCCCAGATTAGCCTGTGCAGTCCGCACAGGCTAATCAGGGACGACAATTTCCGCTTTTATGGATTATTTTGTTTAAATGATGTCTCTTCTTAGCGAAAATCCAGTTTAGGCGGAAAGTGTCGTCCCTGATTAGCCTATGCGGACTGCACAGGCTAATCTGGGATGACACTTTACGCACAAGCATTTTGCCCAGTTTTCTCAGAACACGCCACATATTTGGCCATAAAGAATCATGTTTGCAGTTCATCATTCACCTCACTCTGCGATCAATAAAGTGAAATAAACAAAAATAATATCTTACACTTCGATAGAGTATAAATATCTATAGAGTTTCATGTTGATACGCCGATAACTGAGACTAGTTTGCGACACAAATAACACATATGCAGCATGAATGACAAACCAACCAATAG